>JXSR01S031884.1:1866-18225 GCA_000969725.1 Ophiothrix spiculata
CTGTCCCTGCAGGATATATAAAGTCTTCAATCATGTTTGACACAATCAAACAGTCTTTACCTCGAGATTAGCTTGACAGATGATGGAAGCTATGCCGATAGGTACTACATCTCAATTTACTTATTCAGCATAGATATGCTCTTCACAACCAGGGGCGTTCTTTTCAATAATGATTAGAACATCAAAACTATCATGGCTTCATAAGTAGATAAGACTGATATACAGAGAGCTTTATTTGGGTCTGTCATGTCTACTTATTTCTGACATCCCAACAAACATATAACGCTTCGAAAACATCTGTCAAAAAATGTTGTTAAGATGTCTGAATGTATGGACGGAGAAAGGTCAGGATTTTTCAAAAGCACTACTGTCTTTAAAAAGTCATACACATGACTTTGTTTTCCAAAATATTTCTTAAAAAGTATTTGCAGTATGTCATGTAAATGTTATATGTTTAATTCTATTGAGAATATTTTTCCGAATTTGTTGGGACCCATATAAATTCATGCTTTTACAGCATTCAGAGAAACATTTGTAAAATGTGTTTAAAATGATTTTGTGTTTGTTGGGATATGCCACTTCACCCTGTGGTTAATGATTTCAGTATCGTATTCCAAGTTGGCATGCCACTCATGACCTCAATAGGTGATACCGCCTTGGAACAACGACATTCGGGTTCCTTTATGGAACAACAACTTGTTTCATATTTTAATCCAGGTGTAATAAGTCACATGAATTACTACTTTGTTGGTCAAATCAACCATATGTGATGACTCACCCCAAAAATGGGGACTTTGCGGCAAAACACTTTTTAAGAAACTGGCGAAAATAGGCAGCAAAATATAAAGAAAATAATAAGAATCTCCATCATATTTTCTGTTGTAAAATTTGATCGCCTCAATCAACTTCATCAAGTGAGGCGTCATTTTAGACTTATAAAATACACTAACAGATACAATAATAAAATAAAGATTGCTATAATTTGCAAAGTCCCTCACATATATACATTATAATCTAAATCAACCAAACTGATAATGATCAATTTGTATTATTCTTGCAAATTATGCTCTATACAATATCAATATTCATATCACGTCTCAATATTTTATGGAAAATTGATTCTAATAAACCTTGTTTTTTATCACATAAATTATTAGTACTTGATTCACATTCAATGAACTTATAATTGGTTGATTGTGTGCTCTTTTATAAAATCAGCTGCTTAAGATCTAATTTCTTCGTGTCTTAAATAGAAATACAATCTTCACAGTAATAAGTGCTGTAAATGATCTCACGCGTTTCCTTCACATACCCTAAGGATGTCGTATATTGGCCAACTCAACAACGACTACGTGGCAAAGTTCAAAGTCTCCAGATGACATGGATACAATAGACAACTTCTGATGACAATTATAGTCGACGAAGTGACTGAAGGAAAATTCAGAAGTTTTTAGCATTTGTAATTTTTAGGAAAGATTTTGTCATATTTTTGTCAGTTATTTTGATAATAACATTTTATCGATCATTTATCTACGATCTTTCTTTGCATTGCAGCTAAAGTCAGACTTTTGATTTGGAAAACAACTGTCACTGTACTTGGTGCTTACTAATAACGTGTATTATGATAAATTTATTTCTACAACGATTTATTTCACAAAACAGTTATAACAACAGCTCCCTAAGAGCCATTTTTATATTTGAATTTTACTTGAAACGTACATTTTGACATCCGTTAGTACAGCTTAATGTCATCACGAAACTGTCCATACAAACAAATTAGCATCCCCTTGAGCTGTTTTCATAACAAAATATATGTTGTATTCATAATATTAATGATCTTAATTAAATTAAACTGGCATACAAAACTGGCGTTTGTCAACGTGCAGTCGTATAGTACAATAAACCTTAACAAAATGTTTGTCTACATTTTACAAAATTAATGAAAAGACTGTTTTGACATTCTTAAATTTATCAAGAGTATTTTTGCATGTTTATGCAACCAGTAGAGATTTATAAACAAAACATAAAAAATAGCTTGATGCTTTGTGTACTATGACAGAAAATAGACATATACTTAAAAAAAAAACTTATCACGTAGCTTCATTATGCTGTCTTTACACTAATTCAATTCGAGTATATCTTGCATCATACATTTAAAAACACAAATTGCAACTACGTGTACCATAACTACACTAAAACGATGCCCCATTGAAATCATCATTTTGAATAGGACAAAGACGATTAAAAGTAAGCTTTTTAAAGCTTAAATGGTTTCTGAAACACGCAAATCTACAACAATACGTAAACCTGTTCTCATCGAGTCAATATGTCAAATTATCACATTTATTTATTAACCAATTTCATCAATAAACCTAAATTAAAGGTGAAGATTCAACAAGATTAAAAGCACGAACACAACCCACAGCATTTGTTATAAATCAGCAAATAAATCTTGAGCAAGCAATAATTAACATCAATAATCTAAAAAGTAGTAAGTTAAATTGACTGAGGACAAACATTACAAGCTTAATTCTAGCCATCCATCTTCCTGTATCTAATCTATATAATATCATTCATTTCAGCCTGTCTTTTGCGTGTTTAATCATATCCATCAACGAGGAGATGTCAGAAGGAACAAAATGTGTCTTGTCTTCTATATCAGATCTGAATTGATTGTCAATGACATGCCCTGACGGTTAAGACTTGTATACCATAATGCGTCATATTATGTAGGCTTTTAGGAAAATATTATAAAGGAGAGGAGAAGAATTGTGTTGGTTTTTTTTTTCATTTTAGCATAGAATGTGAACTTAAAAAACTCTGTCTTTTCGTCAATGGCATTGACAATTCAGATCAAAGATGTATCAATGATAAAGGGAAAATGTCGTATTTTGTTGCTCATTACAATGATCGCGACTGAAGGTTGAAAGCTGGTAAATATTCCATAAGTTGCTAATTAGTCACATAGTAAAATACATTAATACATGGGATTTGTAATTCAACAAGGCCCAGCAAACTGCACAGGTTTATGCAGATCACTTTGCCAAAATAGGATCTATTCCGCAAGCATCATTTTCAGGTTCTGCCACAACGTCTAGGTGCTCTGAACCTTGTTCAGCCCATATTTAAAGAACAACAGCCCGAATCAGCTCACCGAGTTTTGTACAGGTTCCAACGAGACAATTAGCAGTTAGTTTCTTATCCAAAGGAATTTCAAGCACACAAAACGTTAGAACTCCGGACCTTCCACAGCCTTAACTACATATACAATTAATTCAATCTATGTCTTTTGAAGAAATTAAGTTATAAATGCACTACAAGAGACTCACAAGATACGGTACATGACATCCATGTTACAGATATACCATAGAGTAAAGCACTTTTATCTTTATGCTGATAATGGTGTTTAAAAACGTACTAGATGCTAAACATTTAAGTACATGTACTAGCTCGAGATCTAGATCAGGAAAACTCGGATAATATAAAGAAGGTTATTTTATTTTTAACGTCACAAATGTCGAGTAGCGCAAGAATTCTTTTGTTGGCTATCTCATATGCAGGGCTATTCAATCAAAACATAGTCGGCCTCCAAACAAAATTTTCGCTGCCAAACATTTTGTCGTAACATCACCAAATATTTGCAATTAAATTCAAAGTATGAACCGGTAACAAACGTTTGGTGCAATGCATATGGCAATTCAATGCATGTGTTATCTAGTGCGATATTTTAATTGGTCTCAAGTCGGTGTTGAAGTTATTTTATTTGGAGTCACTCGTCATTTTGACGTCACGACCAAATGATTGGTAGCCAACTATGTTTTCACCCTTATGCCAGATTTCGCACAGAGACAACATATTCTAAGTAGTAAGACTACCTTCACATCGCTCAGGGATGTGTAGAATTACATGGATGGTTGTAATGTTACCCCGTTATAGGCTCGTATGTGAGTATTCATCATCACAGGCTGAATGTTGAAAAACAATGCAATCAATCTCTGCGTATTTCCGTACTCGTCTTAGAGATGGGTTGTAATCCAAAAATTGCTGAATTTACCTAGAAGAAAGTGGTATTTGGTTGCTAAATCATGATGTCTTTTATTTGTCGGGTTACTGCAGGCGTTTTCAGAGTTTCCTGCATAAGGTGTTCGTTAAGTACCTTAAAAATATGGCCGACGCTATGTTGAAATACGCAGTCATTGAGAACCTTTTTTTTTCGCATTTTTAACCTCCAGGTAAGTCATTGTTATACCATCTTGATGTTAGCATATGATGCTAACGTCTCTGTAGGACGAAATAAACCCCGATGCCCCGCTTAGTCTATATATAGATTTGATTTTTTGTTTATCAAATCTTAGTAAAATAAAGAACACCGGGATATCGCTCTACTATAAATGCAATTAAATTAGTAATCTGATCATGTAGCATAGTTGCTATATGTGATGGCTCACCCCGAAAGGGGGGACTTTGCAGATGATATCAATTTTGATATTATCATTTTAGCTGTTAGAACATTTTCAAAGCTTCAAAATTACACCTTACTTGTTAAAATTGATCTTGTGTTATTGGAGTTAAATTTTGAAATTGATCCGATTTCAATGAAAAAAGGCTGAAATTAAAGGGACTATATGCTGATTCAGAAAATGTATATTTTATTACTTCCAAGATATCCTATCCAGGAATGGATGAATTAAGTGTTCACGGTTCAAATCCTAGAGACCTGTATAGAAATGACCTTTGACCCCTTATTTTGGAAGGTTTTTGGCAAATAAGATGCATTGAAGTATATAGTTTTCAATATGGTACCCCGGTTAATTTGAGACTATCGGTTTTCCACCTACTGCCACCTTTATATGTCCTGCTCTGCAGTAGTATGTAAATTATATGCGCTTAGACCTTAAGATTATTTAAGAATAAGCGCAGTATAAATTGAATATGTATGTATATGTATATATGTATTTTAATTGAGATTGGAACAATTAGAAAATTTGACCCAAATACTAACCCTCGTCCACCTGAGAACCACCCCTAACAGATCGTCGCCGATTGCCCCGAATCGATGAAAGTAGACATTAGTAGACTGATGTAAAACGAATGATTTGAAAATGCACTTTTTTAAACAGTACAGTAAGCTTTGTTTTATATATATTTGAAATTGACGATCACCAATTAATCACCGATTTTTATCTCTTCACTTTCAATAAGAGTCTGAGTTCATCATAATTTAATTTTTGTCACAAAAATGTGGCATGACGTATGCATCTCATTACAAAATCGAGGCTTCTTTTTTCTTGAAGAAATGCTCATTAAAACTTACTTATTTTGATAAAGTTGAATAGAAGATGCCTACGTAATCCGAAAATACATTCCACGATATCATTGTATGTAAATTCCTTTAATGATGAAACCCACGGCATGATTATTCTAATTAACGATCATTTAGCATATCAGTTACAATAGGACATTTATTTATTTTATATAAATTTGGTCATTTTTGAAGGCCTGTTATTAAGTAGTCTATAAGTGGTCTAGAAAATGTGCAAAGTATTATATTTGTCCAAAATTTTAATACCAGATATGGTATTCATCTGAACCTGAATTATTTATTTTTGTTGATTAATTAATTATTTAATGAAAGAAACTTTATTATTGAAATCTTTAATTGCCACAAAAAGGGATTCTGTTATGACGAAATGATATTTTCCAATTAAAATAATTATAGTGATTTCGATTTCTGTAAAAATAGGCAATTTATTACATGAACCAGTCAGGTGATGGGAATTTCTATAATTAGATCATTAATTACAAGATAATTTTGGAGTTAGCAATATGTTAAAGATAATTTTGGAGTTAGCGATATATTCGAGAATTGATTTGGAGTTAATATTATATTGGAGAATTAACAACGGCCTGTGTGTTTTATATTTGTCAAAGAGGATAATTTATATTTTAATACAAAATATTTTATCAAGTCAAGAAGAGTTTAGCTGTTACTGCTTGACTATTATGTTGAAATCCCCGTTGTTTTTCCACATGGATTCCGTGACTTGCTTTACTGCAAGCTTATATTCAAGATATTTGTGATTCAGAGATTTAACAATTTCGGACTTTACCCCAAACGTATTATATACTTTTGAAATATCCTAGGATCGCGCGGATTTCGCAGGGGATTCTGTAAGTTATCTTATGAAAAAGTAATTAAATTAAACAAACAAAGAAACTCTTGTACGTTGAACTAAGAACAAACCATTAAATTGTTTTCAAAGTTTAATATACAGTGTATTTATTTATTTTATTTAAGAATCCGTGAGGTGATTTTGGCCTCGGTCTTTTTAAATCTTTGACCATAAAAAGATGGATACATTTTCTTTGCAGTTGTCCTTTTTTTTTCGTGAGTTTTATCTTTCATTATATTCATTGTTACTTACAATCTCAGATCCTTAATAATTTACACAACACATAAAACATGATCAGTCCGGGCAACGAACCTGATTAGGTTTGCGAACCAGATTAGGTTCAGTCGAACATTTGAATCGGAATTTAGTGTTTTTATGGGGTTTTGTTTCCGCGAGAGTTTATTAAAGGTTTGGATAAACTTTTCTTGCCGTTTTTGTAACCTTTAAGATATTACCTAAAAAATTGTTGTGAGTTTTTAAATATCTGCCGTGAGGTAATGTGTTAATTAGGACAATATAATTAATTTGATTACGTAATCAATTAAATATGTAAATAATTTTATTTTTTTTTAAAACAAGAATATAACATTGTTCACTAAGAACAAGTATATGTTGACAAAATAGGAAAAAATACTATCTATAATAGTTTAAATTCGGTAATGTATAAGTGCAATGCATTGTGGGAATTTTTGTTCCAAATCTGGTTCAAACGAACCAGATTAGGTTCGCGAACCAAATGAGGTTCATTGCCCGGACTGGATACATTAGAAAATAACTTCCTACCAGTTCGATTCCCTGTCAGTGTTTCTTTATCGGCTTTTAAATTCGTGCTACTTTTATATTCCTTTTGGAAAACACACTTTTAGTTTTTTCAAAATATATCTAGTGCTCGGTGATCTTAAAAAAGGTGATGTATAAAATGAAAAATTGCGCAATAAAATGATTACGCAGACAAAGATCAAACATAAAGCTCATAGCCCCTATAAATTGTCATGCCGGTATTATGTTTTAATGAAGAGATATGGTCAAAAAAGTGGTAAATTATTTGAATATTTCGTTATCAAAGATAATGTTTCTATGGGCCGTGCTCAGACAAGTTTTTGCTTGTAGCATTAATTTGGTATGAAAATGACACTTTACAATTTGCTTTATGTAGGTAATGACCCTTCATTCAAATATAAACAGTGTATTTGTCACCAAATCGGAATACCTACCTTTAAGGAATTCTTCCCACGAAACGTTGAAGTCGACGTTAAGACCGGTTTCTGTGAGTCTCCTGCCACTTGCAATCAAGATATAAAATCAGATCCAACCACTTACGAGGTTATTACGGGAGTTAAAAGGAACTAACCAAACATCATCATGGACATGGTCTGACGACAGGTTGTCGGTTAATTGCGGCTGAGTACGTCAAAAGTAATGTTAAGAATCTTTAAAATACTCTTTTAAGTTAATTTATCTCAGCTAAGACCAAGTGATGCTTTTACGTTACAAAATGTGTGTCTTGAATTAAATTAGTTCTGAATTGAGGTAAAAGGAAACAGGAAACAATTAATGAGAGTGTATAAAAATCTGAGTTGGATAGAATACCAAGTAGAGTGCATCCCGTAAGTATGCACTAATAGTGCTATACTGAGAGGGTAAATTAAAATTCTACTGATTATGTGATCATCTGATTTTCTTTAATTTTTGTTTCGTTTTGTTTTATTCTATGCGTATCTATATGACAAAATAAAAAAGACCTTTTAACTTTTAGGGTTAATATTTATTTAAAGCCTTATTATGTTTTACGTTCATCTAAATGACACATGTTCGTTGTTTAAGGTTCATTGTTAAACCTATGACATCTTACAACACTGTAACGGTGCGACCATAACAAATAGCCTTCAACAGGCATCTATGTAATACTTGGGATTGGTGACATGATTAGATACCTGTCGTATAATATCCTCATACGCCTTTAGTTCGAATTATGAGATCGTTAGGTATTCACCCTTCATGATCTGTTTTCAGATACTACCTACCTCCAATTTGTTAAATCTCATAATTATCTTAGTTAAGTCATTATCGCGTGAGAGCAACATCACATGTATTATTTAAAGACGGTGGTATATAAAATGCATGTATATTGGAAATGACTCCATAATTCAAATTGGTTTGTATTTCCTGCTAGTTTTAGATCTATGATCTAAATTTATGATCTAAATTTATTTCAAAAGATTGTGGGAATATCATAAAAGCAAACAAAAAATGAAAAAAAAATGGTCTGAAAAATGAAAGAAAAATTAGCATGAAAGGGGTAATTTTACATCCATAAAAGTTGGAAAAGGTGAAATAAAATGTTACATGATGTTGAAGTACAACATGTTCAAAGGTCTCGTCCTAAAAATAGATTTGACAGAAATCGAGATCTTTTATCTGTAGGAAATTGCCAATACGTATTTTATTTGATAAAACTTTATGCCAAGACATAGAATTGTATGACATCTAAGAGTGAAATAAAGCATCATATAGTGAAATTACAATCTTGTTTTACTCAATTAAATTAAAATGTAAAATGCTTGTTATCGTCTTGACAAGTACTAATATTAACATGGAATATAAGCTTAAGCAGCCAGATCAGTTGAAGGGGTATTTTAACACGTTCATATAAAAACCTTTCAACGTTCAGAAAAGGCAGGTGTGCTGCTGATAAATGAATCTTTTTCAGTCAATATAAGATTTTATGTTGAGAAAGCTAACCATTTACTTACTATTCCCTACAGGGATTTCACACACGATCCTTTTTGGACCCCAGTATATATAACGATGAATCTATGGATATCTAATACCTTTATTGCAATGACAAAACAAAAATCGATGACGAATAAACATTCGGGCAAATTGCATTATTTAAAGTTATGATTGGAAAAGGTGTGTCGTTTCAATCTTAAGAGCCTGTAGCATGTCTGATATAGTTATTCGATGGATGTTATACCATGGCTATTACTAACAAGGGCTCTAGCCCGGATTTATTCTTTCAAGCCAGAGGAACAAACTGTAACAATTTCCCTATAATGTTTCAACTTGTATGCATCATAACGAACGAATGCATGTTTTTTATAGCTTAGAACCTTCGGTCAGTCCGATAGGATGACATGTTTGTATCTATAATGTCCTAGTCTTCCCTGAGGCATGTGAAACAAAAGGACCACCTTGTTGTCTTAAATAGACTATACCATGTACATTAAAAGAGAAAGTGAAACAATTTCATCAAAAATAATGTGTTTGCCAATCACATGTGTAGAAACAAGATATTTATTAAATTTAAAAACAATAAACCCTTTTCACTCTTTTTTTTATTCGAAAAAGTAAAGTTGTTAAAGATTTGCAATTTCTCCAATATTTCCCCACCATTCCTAATGGCGGGAAGATATTATAAACAAGTAAAATGTTTTTGGAACTATTTAAGCACACTATCTTGTAGTTAATTTGGCTAAACCTCTTTCGTGTGCTAAAGTGCGAGCCCAAACAGATGTAAACACGTTATAAACAATGACGTTGTACACCCATGCATGTGACAGAATAACCAATTTTGTTTTATTACGTTTTTATGTAGAAATAGTGTCTCAGGAGGAAGTCTCGATCATCCAACACCTTGGGCACAGTAGTTTGCGATACTTCCCCTCAAACAATGTTGTATTCGTATATTCACACACTTTTTAATGAGAGACAAACATATCTATTCTTGACACACAAAAATAACGGTAGGTGATATATTGAATATTGTTTGACGAGAATATTTTTTTTTTCATTTTTTCAGGGAGTTATTTCCACAACTAGTTTCAACAATGTTCAAACGTCAAAATTGTCTTGACAAGTTTCGTTCTTGAATGAGTTTTGTTTATTTTTGCAGCAAAGCTAGTGGAGACATCGTACATTATTGTCACAAATTTCATTCTCTGGAAATATTTGGTTTATGAATTTTGCAGCATCAACATTTTGATAAATTCATTCTGGGACACACTGTTACGGTGTACCACGAGGGCTATACAAACTTATTTCATCTCATTTATAAACTTGAAACATTGTTAGTGGTGGGCTCAAATTGGCCTCTAGAGGGCTCACTGTTTTGCAAAAAAATGTGGCCAGGATTGGAGAAATCAGAAAAAGTTGATTTTTAATCCCTAAATGTGAATAGTTTTCAGTAAAAAATGTGGGTCTCAAATCCTTGTGCATAACATTTCTGATAGTAACAGCCAAATTTCATGAAAAGGAAGTGTTTTTTTGTAAAATGCTCCTTCGTGGTGAAAAAATTGGTCTTTACACATAGAACGTACACAGTCAATGGCAATACCACGGTCACAATTTTTGGGCAAATTTTGGGATATTTCAGGACCCGTTTTTCACCAATAACTTCACCATTTCTTCACCGTTTCAGATGGTTGACCCCTCATTTTGAGTGGAATTAAAATATCTTTCCATCTAATTCCATGTTTTAAATTTTTATGAACATGTCTAACATTGTTTGCAAACATGAAACATTCTTGCAAAAATGAGGTATGTTTTCCAAAGAAGAACTATTAAAATACAAAACATGGATTATTTTATGCAAACATGGAACATTTTCCGCAAACATTAAACAATTAAATACAAACATGAACTATTGTTTGCTGTATTAAACGCTGTATATTCTCAGATAGTTGATGTTTTTATCATGTTGCGGTATGTGACAGTTTTTCTTGTCTGTTTTGTTTTTACTTATGATCACTAATGGAAACATACACAACATGCTGAGTGTGTATAGCGTATTTAATAGTGTGCCTACGGTTTAAGGTGTCAATTTGGAGGTGTGTGGACACTAGTGAGTAGCATTACTGTCTCCCGGGATTTGTAATACATTTTTCACAAATGTTTATTAGGATGATCTGGCAAAATGTATGCTAATTATACTTAGAATTTTATTTCACGTAAGATTTTAGAAGATTTGACAGTGAATATGTGACTATCCATCCCAAACCAGCCGTAAATGCCACCTCTTGTCATGTTCATTTTTTTTAATTATTTGCAAAAACTATGCTTTAAGGATTAAAATGACACCTTAATGAACTTCGTACGATTTCCAGAAGTCAAGTTATGGTCCGTCAAAGGTTGCCAGGGAGTAAAACGTATTACTGAGAAAAACGCTTTCTAAGATCAGTAAGCCCTGTTTTTCTGTTGAATGTCTTAAAAATATGCAGATTTATTTCAAATTTTCTATAATTTTCTTGCAATTAATCTTTGCTAATATTTTATAGTAAGCACAAGAATTGTGAATCTGGCAAAAAATCGATTTCGGCAAATTACGACATTTACATGTATTTTCATCTGTTGCGCAAAATGAATTTTTATGGTATTTACGGCTCATACGGGCTGGCCAGCCACATATTACATGAAACAGATAGCGATTCTCGAATAGATATAGAAAAGTGTTACGGTTACGGTACAATGAATGTTCATCTTGGAAAAAAGGAGAAACATACACCTTACAAAATCAGCGTCATTACAGGCAAGTTTTATTTACTATAGAGTCATCACGCCTTGATAGAGCATTAACCAACGAGAAACTTGAGTATATGTATGCGCGCATTATCGATGCTTACGTTAAGTACACAAAAGAATCGGAGAGCACTTAGCATGAAGGCTGTTAGATGAAAAATATCTCCGAAAGCAAATCAAAATTACTAACATGATATCTACTTCAAAGTCTGTATTATATGCGTTTATTTTAGGAAGCAGGTTTTAATGGGGAACTTGAAAAACCCTCTATATAATAACTAGATCAAAAGAATACATACCCGTGCACTTTCCTGCCATTATTACTTCATCGGGTTTTGAATTCATGAGATTTGTACAATTCACCATATGGAGATGAAATTACCACTTTAAGTTTCTTCAAGATCCACGTAATATACATGTATAATGAAATGATATATTTAAATATCTCAAATATCTATATAAGGTCTTACGAAACTGCATGTTCGCTTGATGAAATTTGTTCAGTGTATACCTCATACATGAAGAGCTGAATTGCAAAACGGCTTAGAGACCATTTTGTCAAAAATGAGTTTTTGATAGATTCTTACAGACCTTCAACTTGTGCACCATCCTGGCAAAAATATTTAAAATCCCGAAAATGTTACTTTTATGCCCAAATATGGACATTGTATGACCATATTTGGGCATAAAAGGGCATAATGCCCATATATGGTAATTTTTTTATTAAACATGACCTGATGTTGAAATTTGGTATTCATGAAGTACATCATTGCCTAACTAAGAATTAAAAAAGAAAATTATGCAAAAATTTGGAACATGGGTGGTTCCTAAGTTAAAATTTGATGAGTTTCCATGCAAAACAGCTTACATCCATTTTCAGCAAAAAATTTGTAGTCAATTATTTGATGAATTATCTAAATTACACCATATTTTTAAAGACATATTCGTACAAAATTACTAAAATCATTATCAGGCATTTTGCAACACATTTTGATGTCCTAGCAGTTGTTTGCCCTTTTCTAAAAAAATGCAAAATAGATACAAGCCGTTTTGCAAGTCAACTCTTCACATGTAGTTTATTCTAAGCAAACTGTAATATAACTTTAAAAAAAAAACAGATTCATGGAATTGTAACGTGCGTGTAAACAATGCAACACGTATTATAATTTCTTTACATACAACATAGTCAAAACTTAATTGTGTTAGGGGTCGCTTCAAAACTCAACCGTTGGTTGCGGTTCTGGGCGGTTCAACCGGAATAAACAATAGCCAACCGCCCAGAACCGGCAGACAACCGCCGGTTGAGTTTTGAGGCCGCCCCTTAAAACACTGAATTTTATCCCCCAAAAAATCAAAAAGTCTATTTCGCTGGACAATTGTCTAACTTTGTATGGTCAAAATTAGACAAGTGTCTATCGTAATGAACGTTTTTCTTGAGAAAGTTCAGTTTGTAAGATTTTATAAAAGCAATTTTATATGTTATAATGTTATAATACATTTATTGTGTTTGTTATATTTTGCAGTATATAACCATGACGTCATAGGTGGTTCTTAGTATAATACATGTATATATACTTGAAATACACTTGTTTCCATTTTTTATATTTTTTCCAAAACTAGAAGTGGGATTTTTATTAAGAATGATTGGAAACATTCTAAAACTATTATGATTATTGGTTTGATTGATTGTAAATGGAAAAAGATTCAAACAATATCCGGATTATATACAGTATAAACCTAAATCTAATTTATCGTGACCAAATTTCATCAACTTTTCTATTCCGTTCAATAGTTATTGTCGATCAAAGAAAAACATCGGACTACATTCCTACAATGTTTATTGTTATAATATTATGTAAAATAATTCATGTCAACCCGTATGAATTTAAGAATTTAAAAACTGGTTCTCGGCGTATTCTTCCAAACACGAAAATGATACGTTAACCTTGATAACGATTTAGGTTAATTTTTTAAATAAAATGCGTAACTGAACAATAGTCCATAAGGATTGATTAATATCAAAATCTAGCATAAGCATCAATGCACTATGGTAGATATCCCCATGGCCTAATCCGTGGTTCACAGAAACAAGAAAACTGGAGTGCAGGGTCAGAAGCCTTAATCACTCATGCACCCTTCTCTTGAAGGATGAAACATCATTTTCAGAGATATTGCCAACTACGTTATCTGGCAGGCTGTTCCAAACATGAACTGCAGTGTGGATAAATGTCCGGCCTGTGGAAACCGTTATGGACACCGGTATTGCAAGGCAAGGCATTGATAGGCTGGAACGGGTGGCTCTCCTGATAATATACGGCTGAGGAAGCGGCACACGAAGGTCTGTCGGGCCTGAGTTGGTGTGCATCTTGTAGAGAACTGTAGCTGCTGCAACCTGGCGTCACTGATGTAGAGATGAGATGTTGAGTTCTGTTGTAGGTATGTCCACATCACCATCAATAACTCGAAGTGCCTTCTTCTGGATTGAGTCCAGCAGTCCAAGTGTTGTTGAGCTAGCACTCATCCATGCCAGTGATGCATACTCCATTACACTTCACACTTGGACCTTGTAGATAGTTGCTCTACCTCTCCTATCTAACTTGTTAGCCACTCTCCTAAGAGCTCCCAGTTTCTGCTCAGCTCTAGAAGCAATGCCTGCGACATGTTTTGTCCAAGTCAGTTTGCCGTCAACTGTGACTCCCAGTATTTCCAGGTCGTTCATCTCTCCCAAGGTTGTATTACCAAACTTAAGTTCAAGCCTTGTAGAAGCTCTTCTTTCCTGTCGATTGTCATAGCCTTACATTTTGATGGTTCAAATGTAACCTTCCACCTCTCTGCCCAGATTCTCATGCTCTCTAGATCTCTATTTAGGCTGGTTGTAATGGCCTTAGGGTCATCATTTGATTTGATCTCGCAGAACAGAGTTGAATCATCTGCATATAGATAGAGCTAATTTTCACATTCCTCATTCAAATCTTCTATGCAGACTGAGAATAGGAGAGGGCCTAGAATTGATCTCTAAGGAACTGAAGCATAGATTGTTGAAGTACCAGACGACTGGTCAGATAAGACAACTTTGATGGATCGGTCTGTTAAGTAGCTTCTAAAGTTAGCAGCTATCCACACACCCCTTTTCTGGTGAGTTTGGAGTATTAAGGCCATTGTGCCAGACCTTTTCAAAAGCGCCTTTGATGTCCAGGACAATCACACACACTTCATTCCCTCTATCCAAAGAGTTGGATCACTGGGTGAGGACGGTTAGAATATCAGGCGTGCAGTGATGTGGTCTAAATCCAAACGGTTGGTTTGAAAGAAGGCCAATACCTAGGAAACACTTCTGGAGCTGGTTGTTAATAGCAGCCTCCATGACCTTGCTGATGATGCTGATCAGCGAAATATGTTGGTGCATAGTTGGATTTGATTTTGTGTCTCTCTTATGGATTGGTATGACACAGGCTGTCTCCCATTGGCTTGGAAAGACTCCCTGGTTAAAAAAAAAAAGCTGAAACAGCATGGGGGTGGTTTTGCCAATTTTGCACTACACTCTTTCAAAACTCTGTCCGGGATGTTGTCAGGGCCGGTGGCTTTATCCACTTGCAGGTTCCGCAAGAGTCTCCTTGCATCATTGACTTTGAAGGTAATCCTTACGATGTTGCTGGTTGTTGAGAGTGGACAGTCTGGAGCAGGGTCGTCTGCACTGTTGAGTTGACACTTGGCGGCAAAGGTCTGGCAGAACTTCTTAACCTTTTCTTTTGCTGTGGTATAGACATGATGTTGGTGGTTGTCTGCCGGTTCTGGGCGGTTGGCTATTGTTTATTCCGGTTGAACCGTCCAGAACCGGCAGGCAACCGCCGGTTGAGTTTTGAAGCCGCCCCTTAGCATTGTTGATTTACCAGACAATGTGTTAACAGTGTTCTTCCACTTCTCCCTGCTATGGATATTATCTGAGAGTTCCTTCTTTAATTTGTTGTGATATTCCTTACTGGCTTTCTTTTCAGCAATGTTATATTCTTTTCTGGCTTCCATGAATTTTGCCTTGTTGTTATTGCTGTCGTTCCTTTTAAGTTTCCTGAACAAACGGCGCTTTTACTTTGCTGCACGCCAGTAGTTGTCATCAAACCATATCTTATCACCAGCCTTTTGTCACTAGTTTCCCTGGTATGTATGCATTCATGGCATCTGAGATTATGGTTGAGACATTACTACATGCCTCTTCTGGATCTTCTGTTTGAAAGGCCAAGGACCAGTCGGAAGAAGCAAGAAAACCTCTCATCCATCAGACGTCGGCCTTGACATACTGCCAAACCTTTCTTTGGGAAGGTTTATCCCTGTTTAGGGGCACATCCAGGTTTATCAGAACAGGGTTGTGGTCCTATGTTTCAAAACTTGGAAAAGTCTTACAGGTGACATTAAGATCTGCCATGGCCAGGTCTAATATTTGATCTTCTCTTGTTGGCTCGTGCACAAGCTGTGTCAGCCAAAGTATGTTGCACATCTTAACCCTTGTCTTACCACCCCACCCCCCCCTAACGGATGATTCCCTGTCGCATAAAAACGCAAACGAATATGACCTAGGGGTTTTGGGTACTTGTAAGTTCATCCTTTGCGGTCATTTTAGCGAAAAAAATGTGTAGGTACCACCTTCAGGGGGGTCAGGGTACCTCGTCAAATT
>JXSR01S031886.1:8335-22653 GCA_000969725.1 Ophiothrix spiculata
TTAGCCAAATTCCTTTAATAAACAAAGAATTGTCTGAAGTTAGTAACTGGTTTAAAGCCAACAAACTCTCTGTAAATGCTACAAAAACAAATTATTTGATTATGGGCACTCCAAAAATGACGTCAAGCAGTGACAAGACCAATGTTATTTTAGACAGTACTAGATTAGATAGAGTAACAAAAACGAAATTTTTGGGAGTGATCATAGATGAAGACTTAACCTGGAAATATCATATTGATGGAATAACTTAAACGATTTCTAGAAATATTGGCATGATAAATAAACTCAAATTTTTTATTCCTGAACGCATTCTCCGCACACTCTATTGTACTTTAGTTTTACCTTATGTCAATTATGGAATTCTCATATGGGGGCAATCATGTAAAATGTATCTGGATAAAATTCACAAACTTCAAAAATGGGTTTTAAGAATTATATCAAATAGTCATTATCGCAGTCATTCTGCACCACTTTTCAATAGATATGATATTTTGAATGTATATGACATGTATAAACTTGAAGTTGGTGTATTCATGTATCGTTATTTTGAGAGATTGTTACCTGAGTCTTTCAATACATTCTTTACAAAACGTTCTGATATCCATGACTATCACACAAGAAACAGCTGCAAATTCAATCCAACTAGAAATAAACTTGTTTTTACAGATAAAAGTATTAGAACTGCAGGTCCAAAACTATGGAATTCCTTAAACGACCAACTTAGAAGCTCACTGTCAAATAAGCATTTTCGAAATTTATATAAATCTACTTTAATTAGCACATACGTTTAATAACTTACCATGCATCATTCTTGAAACGTGCGATTTACCATCATCTTGTATTTTGTTTTGGAGCTGGTGTTGGTCTTGTGTGATGGTTTGTTAAGTATGTTCTATTTCTTTTGTTTGTTTTGCTTATATAGGCCTTAACAAGGGGTAATCGTGATCAGGCCTTACTGGCCTTTTGATTACTACTCCATATAATGTTTCTCTTGTTACATTGTTTTTATTTTATGTTGTTTGTATATATTGTAGTTTTATTATACATGTACATGTTACATATGGAAATAAAGTTGATATGATATGATGTGATATGATTTTCACTGTAAAGCAACCTAGTATAAATTCATACCAAGCCTTTGCTATGTCAAAGCAGCCAAGTATGAAATCATACCAAGCCTTTGCAATGTCAAAGTAACCAAGTATGATATCATACCAAGCCTTTACCCTGTCAAAGTAACCAAGTATGAATCCATACCAAACCTGTACCCTGTCAAAGTAACCAAGTATGAATCCATACCAAACCTGTACCCTGTCAAAGTAACCAAGTATGAATTCATGCCAAGCCTTTACCCTGTCTAAGTAACCAAGTATGAATTCATACCAAGCCTTTACCCTGTCAAAGTAACCAAGTATGAATTCATACCAAGCCTTTACCCTGTCAAAGCAACCAAGTATGAATCCATACCAAACCTGTACCCTGTCAAAGTAACCAAGTATGAATTCATACCAAGCCTTTACCCTGTCAAAGTAACCAAGTATGAATTCATACCAAGCCTTTACCATGTCAAAAAAGCCAAGCAGGCATGAGAATGGCCTTTCATGAAAAAAATGAAAGTGGTGAGAAAAACTGAAAAAGTGCGTGAAATTAGGCAAAAACGCCCCAAAATAGGCTGAAAACAAATAAAAACATGTACATTTTGGCAACCAAAAAACTGAATTCCTTTTAAAAACTGAAAATTCTCATGTCTGGCCGAGTATAAATTCATACCAAGCCTTTGCCATGTCAAAGTAACCAAGTATAAATTCATACCAAGCCTTTGCCCTGTCAAAGTAACCAAATATGAATTCATACCAAGCCTTTACCCTGTCAAAGCAACGAAGTATGAATTCATACCAAACCTTTACCCTGTCAAAGTAACCAAGTATGAATTCATACCAAGCCTTTACCCTGTCAAAGCAGCCAAGTATAAATTCATACCAAGCCTTTACCCAAGTATGAATTCATACCAAGCCTTTACCCTGTCAAAGTAACCAAATATAAATTCATACCAAGCCTTTACCCTATCAAAGCAGCCAAGTATGAATTCATACCAAACCTTTGCCCTGTCAAAGCAACCAAGTATGAATTCATACCAAGCCTTTACCCTGTCAAAGCAACCAAGTATAAATTCATACCAAGCCTTTGCCCTGTCAAAGTAACCAAGTATAGATTCATACCAAGCCTTTGCCCTATCAAAGCAACAAAGTATGAATTCATACCAAGCCTCTAACCTGTCAAAGCAGCCAAGTGTGAATTCATGCCAAGCCTTTGCCCTGTCAAAGCAGCCAAGTATGAATTCATACCAAGCCTTTGCCCTGTCAAAGCTACCAAGTAAGTATGAATTCATACCAAGCCTTTGCTATGTCAAAGCAGCCAAGTATGAATCTATACCAAGCCTTTGCCCTGGCAAAGCCGTCAAGTATGAATTCATACCAAGCCCTTGCCTTATTTAAGCAGCCAAGTATGAATCCATTGAGTCTATGCACTATCAAAGCAGCTAAGTATGAATTCATACCAAACCTATGCTACGTTAATGCAGCAAAGTATGAATCCATACAAAGCCTTAAGTCTTAGTGCAAGTATGAAAACTTACAGTTTGCCATGTCAGTGCAGCCATATGTAAATTCACACTAAGAGTTGGCTTTGTCAGTAAAGTTAAGGATGAATTCATACATGGGTTTTGCCCAGTCTAAGCAGTTAACTACAAATTCATAACATGCCTTTGCCATGTCAATACGGCCAAGTGTGAATTCATATACCAAGCCTTTGTCTTGTTAATGCAGCTAGGTGTAAATTCATACCAAGCCTTTGCCCTGCCAAAAGCAACCAAGTATGAATTTATACCAAACCTTTGCCCTGTCAAAGTAACCAAGTATGAATTCATACCAAGGCCTTGCCCTGCCAAAGCAGCCAAGTATGAATTCATACCAAGCCTTTGCCATGTCAAAGCAACCAAGTATGAATCCATACTAAACCTTTGGGCTGTCAAAGCTGCCAAGTGTGAATCCATACCAAACCTTTGCCCTGCCAAAGCAGCCAAGTATGAATTCATACCAAACCTTTGCCCTGTCAAAGTAACCAAGTATGAATCAACACCAACCCTTTACCCTGCCAAAGCAATCAAGTATGAATCCATACCAAACCTTTTCCTTGTCAAAGCAATCAAGTATGAATTCATACCAAACTTTTGCCCTGCCAAAACAATCAAGTATGAATCCATACCCAACCTTTGCCCTGTCAAAGCAATGAAGTATGAATCCATACCAAACCTTTGGCCTGCCAAAGCAACCAAGTATGAATTCATACCAAGCCTTTGACCCGCCAAAGCAATCAAGTATGAATCCATACCAAGCCTTTGCCCTGCCAAAGCAGCCAAGTGTGAATCCATACCAAACCTTTACCCTGCCAAAGCAGCCAAGTATGAATTCATACCAAACCTTTGCCTTGTCAAAGCAATCAAGTATGAATTCATACCAAACCTTTGCCCTGCCAAAGCAATCAAGTATGAATCCATACCAAACCTTTGCCCTGCCAAAGCAATCAAGTATGAATCCATACCCAACCTTTGCCCTGCCAAAGCAATGAAGTATGAATTCATACCAAGCCTTTGCTATGTCAAAGCAGCCAAGTATGAATTCATACCAAGCCTTTGCCCTATAAAAGCAATCAAGTACGGATCAATACCAAACCTTTGGCCTGTCAAAGCAGCCAAGTATAGATTCATACCAAGCCTTTGCCCTATCAAAGCAACAAAGTATGAATTCATACCAAGCCTCTAACCTGTCAAAGCAGCCAAGTGTGAATTCATGCCAAGCCTTTGCCCTGTCAAAGCAGCCAAGTATGAATTCATACCAAGCCTTTGCTATGTCAAAGCAACCAAGTATGAATCCATACCAAGCCCTTTGCCCTGTCAAAGCAGCCAAGTACAAATTCATTGAGTCTCTGCACTATCAAAGCAGGTAAGTATGAATTCATACCAAACCTATGCTACGTTAATGCAGCAAAGTATGAATTAATACAAAGCCTTTAAGTCTTAGTGCAAGCATGAGCATGAAAACTTACAGTTTGCCATGTCAGTGCAGCCATGTGTAAATTCACACTAAGAGTTGGCTTTGTCTGTAAAGTTAAGGATGAATTCATACATAGCTTTTGCCCCATCAAGGGCTTGGTATGGATTCATACTTGGTTGCTTCATGACAGGGCAAAGGCTATAAATTCATAACATGCCTTGGTATTCAAACACTCTACAGAGTTGTTCATCGCAAATCAACAACTCTGCATCCAATGCGTTGGCATATTTGAATCACGCTCAGAAGCCAACCTTGCGTGATAAAAATAAGCAGATGCATCATTAAAATACATGGATGCATCTTTGTTGATTTGAGATGAACAACTCTGTAGCGTGTTTGAATACCTAAATCTTTGCCTTGTCAATGCAACCGAGTGTGAATTCATCCTAAACCTTTGCCTTGTCAATGCAACCAAGAATGAATTCATACCTAGCATTTACCTTCTCAATACAGTAAAGTATGAATCCATACCACACATTTGCCTTGTCAATGCAGTGACTTGATACTAATTTTCAAAAATACACCGAAGTATGATTCATACTAGTCTTTTTCCTGTTAAAGCAGCCAAGTATAAATTCATACCAAGCCTTTGCCTTGACAACAGTCAAGTGTGAATTCATAACATTTGCCCTGTCAGTGCAGCCAATTGTAAATTAATACAAAGTCTTTGCCTTTAGCCAATGCAACCAAGTATGAATTCACATATGAACAAAATCAGAATATGTCTCCAAATAATTACACTCAATGAAGAGAAACATTGACAAATGCATGACATTTCTAAAAGCTTCTATTTAGTATATTTATTTATTAGAAGTACATATTTACACATACATCATTAAAACCCGAAAACAAAACAAAACCCATTTTTGTTGGACAGCATATTTTGACCATAAAAAGTAATCAAATACAACATTTTTAGTTCAGGCTAACTCAAGAACGAATGTCCGACTGATTTTGATAAAGCATGAATGAACTTTTGACTTTGTTGTACATTTATTAACAGTTGATGCTCTCTTGGCACCAAATCTAGTGCTACCTATAATAACATGTCATACCTGTCAAGTCTCCCGATTTTATCGGGTTTCTCCTGATTTTTGGTAGTGCGACCTCCCGATCGGGTTTACATTTTAAGCCAAATCTCCCGATTTTCAAAAAAATCTACCACGGTCTCCCGCTATTGTGAAAATTCGCTATAGTTGGCATGTTTGTATCATGTGTATTACACACCAGGTACATACCAAGAGCGCGGAAAGTAAGCCTATTACCGTGGATGCGCTTAAATATTTTTATCATCTTTGCTACAACACAAAATGCTTGTAAATCTACTGAAAACCTTTTTTTTTCGCTTGTCACTTTGTCAAAACCACTAAACATGCTAAAATGAGTTTAGGGTCGTCCAAAAACGAAAATTTTCCCTCCAAAAGATCCACTTTTTGAATATTCGCACCCCCTTGAAAACTTTCTGGCTACGGGCCTGATCTCACGCAAAATCTCCCGATTCAGAATTTTGAAATGTTGACAGGTATGACATGTGCCATTTACAAATACAGCCTTTGACACCAAGAGCCCTGGCATTGATTTCAAATCAAGAGTCTTGGTGACTTCAACTGAATATGATAATCAATATGCTATTATGAATAGCTCCCTCAAACTCCTATGTTTTCCTTACCAAGATAGAGTATGTTCATTGAGATATTGGCACACACCAAGGAATCTGAAAACAGTAATTGGTGCTCACCATTATTTTGATTTGACCGCTATATAAACCTTATGGAATGGTGGCCATCTTGAATTGCTGCTTAACCCTAACAACACCAAACCTCACAAAATCTTATTCCACAAAATCAAAAAAAAATTGCCTAAGTCCTAATACGTCATAGACCGGAGTTAGCTATGGTCACGAAATCCCTGCCATTGCAGTGCCTGCTCAGTGGTTTTACGTAGTGGGGCATGGATCGGGGTGCGGGAGGTCCCGGGTTCGAATCCTGGGGAAACCACCCATTTTTAACATGTAAATTTCAGAGGAGAAGAGGTGCTTAAAAGTGTTAGGGTTAAGATGGTTGGTTAGATATTGTATCGTCGGCTTTTTATGGCTGTGTGTGGCAAAGGTCAGGGGCCCCATTTCATAAAGATTTGAATCAAGCGTATGTTTGTTTGAATCAAGCGTACGTTTGATTTCAAATGTAAATTTACATAGCATCAACCTATTTTACGCTTCATAAATAAACGTACACTTGATTTATCTCTTTTATGAAATGGGCCCACGGAGGCTTCAAAATGGATTAGTGGGAATATTGGACTACCTAGCTTAAAGCAAGTCACAATAGAATATTCAAAATGTATTCGGAGGTGCAATACTCTGCTACATAATCAATAACAAAATGGTGGCAAGCAACGATTTTTGTTTTCAATTTCTTTGGCTTGCGCAGAATTTTACTTTAGCTAGGACAGAGAAATGCTCATCAAGATATGAGGATGTACAGCTTTAATGCTGATTGTGTGGCATTGATTTCAAAATCAAGGTCTGCTTTATAACTTCTATTGCGTATGGTTATCAATGTGTGCTTAGTGACCTGGAAGCACACCAAGACTTGTATTCCAATTCGCTACTTGCACGGTTCACCATTTGCGGGGAAACCTCGATTTGACAGTCACTGAAACTAGTATGTTACATCACTTCATGCAAGGTCAATGGTTTTTGAAAGAGGGAATCAAACTGTTAATCGTAATATTATGCAAGTTCTTATTCCTCTCGCAAGCCAGGTCGAGGCTCTCCCCAAAATGGTGAAACCGTGCAATAGGCTAATACATGGATTAAGGTTTTCCCTCAGGAAGTAAATAATTTATTTCGTCCAACAATGCACCAATAGATATACTTCACAACAAGCATGCTTGTGTTTTGATGCTGAAGAAGCCCTTTATGGCACAAAATATTATAAATGGAATTAAAGACAAATGGCAGGGATACCTGACAAACTGACATTTGAAATTTAGTGCAGCTGACTCCTGCGTGGGAAACCCAGAATAAATAGTATCTTTTGCATGTTTGGCACTGTATACAATGCTCACCAATATATAGGTAAATATGTATTTGACGCCTAACTCTTTCAAAAATTACAGTTTCAGTCAATACCCGAGTGGTGTATAATCATAAAATCATCAATGTGCTGCATTTGGGTGGAGTGGTTTAATCCTAGCATGTCTGGATAATCCAAGTCTGAGCGGCTGAGATGGAGAGACCAACTTCACACCTCCGAGAGGATTATTGGAACTGCTACCTGTAATACATAACAATAATGAATAATAATCAAACACTGCTGGCCTCTTAATCATTGGACAATGTGAGTAGATTCCAATCCCTTGACGGTGTGTGTAGGGTGCTTAAGCAAGATTCTTTTAAGTATCTTGCTTAAGGGGGGACACGGCATCAAAAAAAGACTCATGAGTTCCTCTCAACCAGATGTCAAATGAGTATTCATCAATGTTGGGAAGGTAACAAAAATGACAAAATGTGGAGTCTGACCAATTCACTATGAAAGAGAGATTGGCACTCAAACCTGGGCTAATGTCTGTGCTTTAAATGCTTAACAGCAATGTATGCATTGTGGAAGGAAGGAGGGGTTAACAAAAACATTTTTGGCTTTTACACATCCTCTACTGCTAATTTCTTCGTCTCAGCTTACTATACATGTAGTTTTCAAATCTAGATAATCTAAACACATCTATAGTGGATTTTCCTAATAGGCTCCAGTTTGGGCCTATTAGGAAATAAAGTTATCAATATGTAAAGATGTTTAACCAGGCATGAGAATGATTTTTCATTAAAATATCTGAATTTGATAAAAATTTAAGCAAAAAACCTTTAAAGTGGTTAAATCGAGCTCCAAATTATCTGAATTTGGATGATTTTGGATGACAAAATATCTGAAATCAGATAGTTATCTGAAGATTCTCATGCCTTTTAACATGTAGATCAAATTCAGGTATTGCTAATATGCAGTACAATGTAGTTGTGACTGAATTTGAATCAGGGTTTGCTTTGATCTACATGGACTTAATTATCATCATTCCTGTTTTCATGTTATCCATTAAAAGCTATTAAAACTGTCTTCATGATATCATATCATTGTGAATTTCGTGCAAGCTATTTTGCACACCAGCCTGCTTGGTCAGGCAATTGAAAAAAAAGAAGAAAATCACAGCTTGCCTTTTTAGATCTAAGCCCCTTAGACTGTAATGAATAACTTACTACTTGGTGGAGAGCACCAGCTAGGTTTCCTTGCAACTGATTGGCTACTGCTAATGTTTGCAGGTTGTAATTTCTTTTCTCCAGTAATAGCGGGTGGGGTGAATCCTCTTACTGGACCTTTTGGTCGAACAACAGGGGTTACAGGTGACTGTAATAATGATGGTCTGTTGGTGGATGGCTTGAGCCCATTTGTAGCTGGAAAAAATAAAACAAGTCTTGTTTGAAAACCTGTAACATCAAAAATCTTCAACATCAAAACACTGATTTACGTGTAGTATTAATTTGTGTTCAGCCTATTATTTTAATTGGTATTAATGTTAAATAAAAACAGATTCTGCAATGACATTGTAAAAATCTTGAAAAGTGGATGCAAATAATGTTGAGTTTGGATATTTCATCGGGTGTGTATAAAACTAAACAGGCTTATGAAGAAAGATACTATACTATTATTTTTGGCTTGACTATTTTAGCATATGCACTACAGTGTTCACATATTAAAGAACTTATTAACTCAGATCTAAAACGCTCATAGAGGGGTGGCGGAGTGGTTAGAGCAGAAGACTCATAATACAGAGGCTCTTGTTTCAGGTCCGGTCGGAGCATGTCTCCTATGTTTCCTAGGGCAAAAACCCTACACTAATTGCACTGTAGTTTGGAAATCACATTGAGCCATTGGTCCCCTGTGCTAAATACCTCATATTGGGATGCAACTAGGGCTGTTATCGATAGGCTTTTTGAGGTTGATATGTCGAGAGACAAATATCTGATATGTCGACAACATTATCAATAATCATAAAGTTTGTTATACCATGGATATACAGGCTTGACTAATCAGTAACAGCGAAAACTACATGCATCATGCAGTGAACAAAAACAAAAATTGGTACGTTATGAAAATCTACAAATTTGCAATTTGATCATGCCTTTATGGGGAAACAATTGAGTAACCTCAGTTGAAACGTACTTTCAACAATGCCATCAACATTTTTAGGCCACGGGCTGACAGTCAACATTGTTTACATACAAAGAAAGCGTTGCATGCATTGAACTTGTACGTCAGCTTTGTCTCATATTACAAGCATGTAGGGTTTTTTTGCCTCGGCCTTGATGTGGTTAAGTATCGATACTATCATTTTGTGCAACAACATGTCGATCGATAATCAATACTTCCGACAATCGATAACAGCACTAGATGCAACACTGTAAAAATCTGGTGAACTAAACTAAACAATGTTCCCAGTCCGCGGACTTTATTTCTACATACTAATCAAGCTTTTTATTGTTCTGCATCCAGATTTAGTAACACACTACATGCAGATTTGTGACTTTGAAATTCACTGAATATTTTTATAATTACTTTGTTCACACACAAATCAATAAAATATTTGTTATGCTTTGTTGTCCATTTCTTGGCAAACAATTGATGAAAAATTCAGCCAGGAATTAACACATGAACTTTTAAGGCCTTAAAATTGTGTATGCCATATAGCACTCACCAGGGACTGGTGTCTTTGTTCTTGAATTACTTGTTTTCTTCTTCCCTTCATTCTTCGTATTAGGCTTAGGACTTCTCTTTTTGGTTGAAGATTTTGGAGTCTTTCCTTTCTTTTGTTTCTTTGTAGCCCCTTCATCAAAGTCGCTGTCTGCATCCCCTGCATCATAGTCATCATCGCTATCTGAGGCAGCTAGTTCATCATCAAAATCATCTGCAAGGATATCAAATTGAAACTAACAATTAATGATTCTTTTTATTATATCTATCAATGAAGTGTGTTTGTATACTTCACTTTTGATATGCACCCTTATAGTTACAATAAGGACTAAAAAAACTGATCAATTCCAACTTTCGGGTGCGCAAGTGAAGAAAATTTCATTTTTAATGGCAGACTAGATATATAGTCTCCTTAGTTAGATTAAAAAAACCACTTCAACCCATTCCAATACCATTAACCTTCTTTTGATCAATAGGAAAAATAGTCTGTCTTTTACTTTTTAAGGCAGGTGAAACCAAAACGTTGGGATTGCCATTAAGGCTGGACACCCAAAAGACAGGTAATGGCAGGTAATTTTGGCGTCTGGTGGTAGAAATAGAAAAGATACCTGTCCAACTGACAGTTAAATTGTTGCGAAGGTAATGTTGAGTAATTATCTATACTGACTTTCTTGTTTGGTAGGCAACTTTACAAGTACAAACAAAGAAAATACTAATGTCCACCCAGGCCTGATTGTCATATTTACAAGTATCAAGTTGGTCTGACTTACAATGTATTCTGTTTTTCCCAACAAAAGTGGTTATAAAGGTTTAATAAATACATCTAAAAAAGGTTGAAATATCAGGAAAAGTCAATTGCAACCCTTCAGTGGGCTTTCTGAACCCATCATTTCTGTATCACTAGTGGTGAGTGTACAATTTCCTTTTTCAAGAAGATGGTCACTTTACACCATTACTCCTGGTACTCATCTCAAGGTTTGATAGAGATAAGGGAAGATAAAACAATTGCTTAAAGTTGTTCTACTTTAACTGTTTGTGGACAAGTGATTTCTAAAATTGCTATTACCTCCCACAAACTATTGTTACTGTTTGTAACAGTTTGCAATCCAATCCCTTGTGGTGAAGGAAAAATTGTTCATATCCATCAACTATTTATAAAGTCAAGTTTCTGTCGTCCCTTTAAAAATGCACAATTTTGTTACTGATTTAAGAAATTAGACTTTTCTCACAATTGTAAAATTTTATATATTCCTCACCTGCTTTAAAATCATCATCACCATCAGCCCCATCCTCATCATCACTTATCATATTACGTTGCTTAGCAACAGCTGCTGATGCTGCTTTCCGTCTTCGCCTCCCTCCCCTCTCTACATCACTTCCTTCTAACGTCTCTATAACTGTGATTGGATCCTCATCTTTTTGTATATTAGTTGGTGATTTTTGAGTCATTGTTGTTCTGTCATCTTCCTTATTTGAGATGTTCTCTTTGTTATCAATAATAATTTCATCAGATCTTAAGGGGTCAGGAGGCTGCTGTTGTTTGTCAACTGATGTGTCTTCTTGAAGTCTTGAGGAATCTGGTTGTGGAAGGTTCTTTTCTTCTGCAGTATCTTCTGGAAATAGAAAATTGATTGGGTTAATTTGCATCTTCTACACCATGGATAATATTTGCTGAGCATTAGGCCTTGGACTTTCCAGGTAATTTGCTACCCGGATTCCCGACTTATTTTCTGGTCGGATACCGGACCGTATTGACAATTGAGCATTTACAGCGTTCAGTTTATTTTCCAGTTCGGGTAATCGGTCGGCAGATTTTGTACCTGAAAAAGGTCATGCAAGACGTGCAAGTACCCGGCCTACTGATCATCAAAGGAAACTTACTAATATTGGTCCATATAGATAAGATATGTAGGCTATTTGTAAATTTATGGGCACACTACACTAAATAACTAGCACTCGCAATCCGGCATTTCTAAAATCGGCAAAATTGACTGCCCTTCTAAAATGAGGACTTCAAAACGTATGGAAGGGCAATATGTTTGGTCAATATTTTGTTCTAATTATAAACTTAGGTTTATTCAAAGATGCTCTGATGCCATTTTGATCTCCAGATTACTTTGGTAAAATTTAAAGGGTTTTCCTTAATTTGCGCTTGATTCTGGTAATACAAAATTCGGCTGTCAGTGATAGGGGGCGTTATTATACTTCAGCGTCCAGTATCTTGAAATTTTTGCCTTGATGGTGTACTTTTATCATCATTTTGTTTTAGAAGGGATCATAATCATCTGAGAAAAGGCAGTGTTGAAGCAACCAGTTGCTTTATTAATGAGTTTTCGGGTGTTTTTAGGAAGCCATTTTGTACAGTAAGTCAATGGGAAGCTATTTTGTGGTGTGTCGCCTTATGTGTTAGTAGCATGGCGCACTATTAGATTTTCATTGGGGGAAGGAAGTTGGGTTGGGGGTTGATTTTGATTTTTTTTTGCGTCCTGTTCGGGAGCATTTTCTTTTTTAAATCACCTGCTTTTCCCCCTTTCCATGTTCTGTGAGATTTTTTTCTTCTGCCATGGAGAGGTGATGCATCCCTTACTTTATCCAAACTGGCAATAAGGAGAGACTGAACATTGGGAAAAAAGATCCCTCAGAACTAAGGATACCTCACATTTCTAACCAGAGGAATGTATTTTCTATTTCTATTTTTGAATACCAAAATGTATTTGTCTCACAAACCCAGATGTGTGCATGATAGCACCAAGGCTCCATAGCAATATCTAGACTGTGTAAACAACTAGCACTCTGGTAAAAGTTTAACTTTAACTTTAATTTCATAATAATGCCTCCGGTGGAGGCATAAAAACTAACAGGGTAGATTAAGGGCACAGTAAACCCCTCATTTTCAGAAATATTGTATGCTTTGTAATTCAGCAAGTGATAAGTAAATCCATATAAAAGTATGCATTTCTAAATGTGGATTTGCATGTAGCAGATGATGGTTAGGTTAGTTTTGGCCCAAAATGAATGATTTTGGCCCAGTATATTGTTAACAATCTAACTAAATTTTACAAAAAAACAGTTGGACCTTTTAAATGCTTTTAAGAATCTAGAAATGCATGTCTAGGAACACATTTCTCAAATTTTTGACTTACTTATGAAATATTGCCCAAAATAGGTCCTAAATTAGCCCCAAATGATTTTTTGTCATTTTTGAGGTGTGGCACGCGGAGCTGTAAAATGCTGAAGGTCAATAACTTGTGGTCCATGAGAGACAATCCAAAATGGCTGCCATCCAATAGGATGTACATGGTAGTCAAATCATACCGATTCCCCTTTTTAAATTCCTTTCGACTTTTCTAATTAATCACACCTGTGAATCCCTTTGCCTGCAACGAACGACTCTGGAAACTGAGAACCCTCAAACTGAGGACCCTCATGAAAAATAAAAGCAGTGCTAGACCTTGGTGAGGCTATCCTCTATAAATATGTAGTAGTCATTTATTTGTTTACCCCGGTTTCTTTAGCAATCTCCCATTCCGGAAAACACTTTTCATCAGATCCTTACCGACCTCATTATATTCAATGAGCATACGTCATTAATGCACTACCGTGTGTATTGGAAGTAGACAAAATGGAAATTGGCCAAAATGGGAATACTGTAAACGGGCAAATTTTCGCGAGGGTTTAATTTCCGCGAATTTCGCGAGTCAACATCTAACCGCGAATATAACACCTCGCGAATACATTCATTTTATGTGTAGGTCTATGTACTAAAGCTTTGAAACGCTAATTTAACACGCGCGGAAATGTCGTGATTGTCTGATTTCGCGAAAAATTCTGCTCACGAAAATATTCCCGTTTACAGTATGCAAAATGGGATTAGACAAACAGAGAAATGGCTGAGGGGCTGTTAGACAAACAGAGAATTATACAATTTGGGAATTATACAAAATGGAATTAGACCAAATGGTTTTAGACAGAGAATTAGACCAATAATATCTCGTTCATTAGACAAAATGGGAATTATCCGGGGAATTATACAAAAAGGGATCGGGATTAAACCAAATTTTTAGACAAACAGGTAATCAGCCGAAATGGGAATTATTTTAAACAAACTGGGTGGAATTGGACAAAATGGGAATCAAACTATCTGACTAATAAATGAGTTTTGAACAAAATGGCCATAATTTAGACCTTTTGGGTACATACAAAATGGTTGTAGACCATGTGAAAATTAGCAGTGCCTTGTTCATGTGTTGCTGTAGAAGCTGAAAGCTCAAATAAATAAATAATATAAATAGACGAAATGGAATTCCCGGGATGGAATTAGACTATTCAATTAGATCAGCAATACACATGATAGTGCATTGATGACATATGTGACCCGTCATATCGAAAGGTACCTTAAGGTCGGCAAAATTAAAATTGATTTTTTGGTCTCATCTGAAAGATTATATTTTAAGCTTTAAAATGA
>JXSR01S031891.1:16443-26909 GCA_000969725.1 Ophiothrix spiculata
GTAAAGCATGGTGTCTGTCACAGCTTTTATTGATTGTATACCCTAGTGTAATGTAATCAATTCTTGACTGTACCGTAATTGTTTGGGCGTGTGGAAAGTGGATATTACACAACAAAAACCATAGATACTGGAACTAATTAATGAACATTAACATTAGGATATTACTCATACCGACTATATAATATTTTTGAATGAATCCAATTGTTTTCCTTTCAGTTTCTAAACTGACTTTTACATGTACAGCCTGTGATAATATTTTTAGCTTGCAATGTAAGACTGACTCAATAAATTCACACTAAATAAACATGTTGTGTGTGATATAGTCGATGAGCACATTGATCTGCACAACATTTTGATCAATTTGAAAAAAAAAAATATGCTCACTTTGTATGTCACATTGAGTGCATTGATTATTCATTCATTGAATTAGGGAAGAGTATGATTTAAAAATACATAATTTTGCATGCATATTTCAGATTTCATGTACGGTATACTGCATTGTCTCTAAAAGTACCTAAGGGGTATTGCATTTTTTCAAATGGGGCATTTACTTGGGATAACATTACATAACATAATTTCTTTCTTTCAACATACATGTAAATACAGTGTGTATACAAATGCATATTTACTAAGTATAAACATTATGGAGGCCAGAGAACAAGAAAATAAGCCATAGGCCTGTCAAGTCCTAGTCTCCAGTTTAGAAAAAGATGAAAATAAGATGAATGACATAGAAGAATGAAGCTTTCCTTCCTCCCAGACCACAATTTGACAGCCAATTTCAACATCAAAAGTGCAAAAAATTGTAGTACATGTATAACAGTTTACTGATATGCAGTAATGATCAGGTTACAATCACCTCAAAATAGTAAATCTTTGGTAGTATTTCCAGGATCACGGCCTCATTTATTAATTTCTGGCACCATTCTGCAATTACTCACTGTGCATGAGGTAAGCTTAATAATGCAAGAAGGACTCCGAAATCAAATGTTTTTTAACATTTTACTTCAATAGAAATATTTCCAGGGCATTTTTTAAGGGAATGTTTATTTAAGACAATATGTGATGACTCACCCCGAAAAGGGGGACTTTGCGACAGAACACTTTTTGAGAAACTGATGAAAATAGGCAGCCAAAAATAAGGGGAAAAAATAAGAATTTCAAGCGGATTTTCTGTTGTAAAATTTGATCGCCTTCATAAATTTCAACAAGTAAGGTTTCATTTTAAAGGTTTTTAGAAATGATAAACTCAAAATTGATATCGTCTTCAAAGTCCCCCCTTTCGGAATGAGCCATCACATATATATTATTTCGCATACATCTAGCAATTCCAAATACCATAAATCATGTGTATCATTCAACATCACATTTCATTGATAAAACTTTTAGTACAAGAAGAGAAAAATATGTCTCCTTTGCATTCACAAAAGTAGCTTGTTTTTTCTTGTTTCTTTTTATAACATTCTCCATGTTTCCTTGGGCAAGAAACTTTACTCTACTTGCTCCGTGGTTGGACAGTCACGTAAAGCCATGGGTCCCCTGTACGAATAGACTCCTTCATGGGGTATGCATGTTGTGCAAGTACTTGTATCATTGATTGATTGATTACATTTTTTTTCTGATTACACTTAAAGGTGCAATTCATGATTTTGATGTTTAAAAAAAACTCACCTATTTTCTAGCTAAATAAAAAGAAGTGTACAACATAAATATATTCTGAAAATTTCACTTGATTCTGACCATTTGTTTTCAAGTTACAACCTTTTCAGCATTTTAAAAATCTCCATAGGCTACTGTGTTGTAATTACTGTCGGGGCCCGACAATATTTAGAAAATGACACATTTTCTCCCTTTTCTCAAAAATGCAAGAACATTTGAAAGAATGGTTTGGGGATTGTAACATATCAGTCAAGGATTCTCATTAGCTAAAAAAACTTGAACTTGAGCATGAAATGGAGATCATGAATTGCCCCTTTAAGATCAAGTGGCTAACATTATTGCTTTGTTAAGTTACCTTAAGCGCCACCTGGGGAGGGGGAGGGAAAAATTGAGATTGCATAAACATAGATAGCCCAACATTTAGTGGAGACAAGATGCACAATTAAACAAAGCTCATCAATTTTGGCTGACATTAGCAAATTGGTCCAAACATGTTTGTGCATTTCACACGTTTATATATTTCATCAATTTTCAAGGGTCCATTCACTAGTCCGATAGCTCGTTAGTCCAACAACTCGCTAGTCCAAAGGCTTGCTAGTCTAAATTTTAAATGAGGCTCGATAGTCCAAATTTAGAAAACATCTCGCTAGTCCAAATTTAGAAAACAGCTCGCTAGGCTGTATTTTGATAAAAAAAGAAAATTAAAATATATGCACATAATTTTTTCTATTCGGACTAACACACTATATTTAAAATTCAGACAAGTGAGCCTTTTTTAAAATTTGGGACTAGCAAACATTTTTAAAAATTTGGACTAGCAAGTCTAAAATACAATTCGGATTAGTGAGCTTTTGGCCTAGCAAGTTGTCAGACTAGCAAGCTGTCCCAAAATTTTCTGATCAAATTAGCAAAATTGGATATTTATGATTCTTCAGATGAATGTGATTGAATTATACCAGAAATATATACTAATGGACTACACAAGAATTTGACATATTGATGCTGTCAATAGTTATTACACTGACAGTAATACTGAATTATTGTAGAATTGTACGGTACAATAAAGTTGATCATGTACTTGCTGCATTACATTTTGTAGGAACATTCTATGGCAATCAAGATGCACTGATGCAAGCATGGCAAAGACAACAAACCAGTATTACTGGCGACACACCACAAAATAGCTTCCCATTGACTTACTCTACAAAATGGCTTCCTAAAAACTCAATAATAAAGCATGATTGCTTCAACACTGCCTTTGCCCAGATGATTATGATCTCTTCTTTACAAAATGATGATAAAAGTACACCATCAAGGCAAAAATTTCAAGATACTGGATGCTGAAGTAATAACGTCCCCTATGACTGACAGCCAAATTTTGTATTACCAGAATCAAGTGCAAATTAAGTTTTACCAAAGTAATTTGGAGATCAAAAATGGCATCAGAGCATCTTTAAATAAACCTAACTTTTATAATTAGAACAAATAAAAAGGGCAGTAAATTTTGCCGATTTTAGAAATGCCGGATTGCGAGTGCTAGTTATTTAGTGTAGTGCGCCCTACTTGTAACACTTGTCTCTGACTTCAAACAAAAACTACCACTAAGGAAATCAAGCTATGTATACTTACACTGGGATGTTTTCAAAGGCATCCTCAAACTGAAAGACAGAAAACAGTGGGTCAAAATTAGACAAAATAGTCTGATTAGAAATTCATGATTTTTCCCCAGAATTTTTGGGGCACTTGAATGGCTAAAATAAAATAAAGAAAGGCCAATATTTCAGGAGCAGTGCCAGGATTCACTGTTAGGGTAAATAACATACGCCCCAAAAAGCACATACATAATTTGTTGTCAAAGTTTTTAAAAATTAACAATAAAAACATAAATGCCGGGCTGAAAGGTCTCACAAGTGCACAGACAGCTAAAACACTGAATTTTCATAACAAATCATGTCATGGTCAATTTTCACAATGATTTTCATATTGTGACAAATTAAATCAAAAGATTTCTTACTTCTTACCAAATACCATTCTTTTTCTTTCTCTCTCACTCCTTTCTTTTTTCTTATTTTTTACTCCCCTAATTCCTCCCCTATTCGGGGGGGGGGGGGGGGGGGAGAAGAGGGCCGAGAGGCGCAGAAATTCACTCCTTGACACCACCCCTGCAATATTTGCATGATTATCAAAATTGTGATAGGTTCAAGCTTTATCTTCTACACCCTCCCCACACACACCACTGAAAAGTAGCCCAAACATTAAAAAGATACTTAACCCTTTTCCAATAAGAATGGCTGAGCTTTAATAAAGACATTCCATTTTGTATTCAACGTATAGTAATTCATTATGGGGTGCATCTCATATGGCAATTCACGACTGAACAGGTGGTAAACTAAAAGTACCCTATTCAGCTATTATTACGTAACCTTCCACGACAATTTAACAATCGAAAATGCTATACTCCGGGCTATACTATTTCATTTTTACCTATAAAGTCAGTGAGTTATGTGAGTTATGAGTAAAGTAACTACAATTAACAGATAAATCTAGAAGCAAACAAATAAATGTATAAAATATTCAGTAAACTTTAGAAAACATGGAAACTTACCTTATCATCTTCATTGTCACTATGGTTACCACTGGTAGAATTTCTAGTTGCCATGGTAACAGTTTGTCAATACTCAAGTACAACAAGACTTTCTTTTCATAGAAATTTATTGAAATTTGCCTTTGAAAGAACAAAATACAAGCTACAGCAATATATGGTACCAATTTCCTGAAATTGAAAACAAAAAATATGAAAGTTGAATCAGTGTTAAAGGGACTAGCCTAGATTCCACCTAGAATTACAAACTTATTGAAATGCTCTAAATAAAGTTTATAAGTACAATAAAACAAAAAAAGTGCAAACATTTACACATAAATGGCTCAAATTGAGAGAGGATTAATTTGCAATATCATTCTTTGATGGTGGTGTGACTATCCTGTGTTTCCTAAATCCTAAATTTGTACCTCAGATGGATTTACCAGATAAATGATCGAACAAAGCTCCTGGAGATATTTTATACATATTAAAAGAGAAACAATTTCATCAAAAATAATTTGATTGGCCATCAAATATGTGTACTGACAAGATCTTTTAAGTGTTCAAACTAGAATCACAGTTTTCACACCACTTTTTTACGCCGGCGTAAAAAATTAAAGTAGGTAAAGAATTGCAATTTTCTCCAATATTCCTTAAAATCATGGAAAACTACCCTCTGTGGCGAAACCAAAAGACTAGGGTAATATAATGGTACATCACTGTAAAGGAAAAACTCCATGCTTTTAAATGCCATTTGTTTCATTACTTTTTGCCTTTGCAAACTAGATATATGCTTCATTAAACACAAATTTTGAAAAACCCATTTGTGCCACTTTTTCAGAAAATAATTGAAAAAAAGTAAAATCAGTTTTCTGAAAAAATGGCACAAATGACTTTTTCAAAAATGTGTGTTTAATGAAGCATATCTCTAGTTTGCAAAGGCAAAAAGTAATGAAACAAACATCATTTAAAACCTTCGAGTTTTTTCTTTACAGTGATGTACACGTACCATTATATTACCCCAGTCTTTTGGTTTTGCCACAGAAGGCGCTTTTAAACTTGCACAATTTTTATTGAGACATACTGTATAAACATGTTCTATTGATTCAAGTAAAAAATATGTAGGTAAAAAATTAGTGTGAAGAATCTAGGCCAGTCCCTTTAAGGACAATTATGTTTCAAAACATTTATCAGAGGGGTTCAAAGTTTCAAATTGTGTTCACCTCCTACCATTCTTCATTTTGAAGATTTATTCTATCTTTACCAAAAAACAAACCTGTATTTTGTGACATTTGTACTTCATATGATCTAAATGCATCATGTATTACACCCTTAACTAAGAGATGTCCACCAGTCCATACACTTATGCAGGGGGCTTAAGGGGGCTTGGTGATTAATGCGGGGGGCTTAGTGTCAAAACTTGTCAAAATGAGGCTAACTGTTGAAGGAGATAAGTTATTCAATATTGATAAAAAAATGGATGGATTGAGCATGATACAAAACTTCTATATTGGTCGAGCTATAATTTTTAAAAATATTGTGCGAGATGCGCAGCATCAAGCTTAATATTTTGAAAACTCATATCGAGACCAATATCTTTTAGTATCATGTGAAAAAATCCATCCAATTTTATCATTATTATGTTCAAAATCCAATTTTCTGTATTCTGTTCGATATCCCTGTCCGATATTACTGGAAATCGGACAGCTCTGAGTATAATAATATGTAACAAAATGTTACAAAATTCACATGATTGATTTAGGTATTCAAACACGCAACAGAGTTGTTCATCACTAATCAACAACGATGCATCCATGCGCCTGCATATTTTTTATCGCGTGAGGGTGGATTTAGCCACCCAAGTGTGATAAAAATACACTGACGCATCATATGCAGAGTTGTTGATTCGCAATGAACATCACTGTGGAAACAATTGAATCAGTACCATAGAGGAAGAGAAAGATCTTGGAGTACAGTACCTAACTAGAGACTGCAAGCCCACCCTCTAGTGTACAAGAGCTGCTGGTAAAGCGATGCAGAGTCTCAGGATTTATCAAGAGAACTTTATAAAATACTTTGATGAAGCGGCATTTGGAATACTATATAATGCATGTACATAAGACCCCATTTAGATTACTGTATTCAAGCATAGAGTCCATATCTGCAAAAAGACATCCAGTGTTTAGAAAGTCAAGCAGAGGGCAACGAAGATGGTTCCTGGGCTGAAAGAGACAAGCTATGAAGATAGGTTGAAGGCGATTAACCTGTATCCGCTTGAAGAGAGGAGAGTGAGAGGTGACTAATTAATAGAGACCTTCAAGATTCCAGCCAGTGAGATGTTTACAAGAAAGGAGAAAAACTAGTAAAAGAGGACACAGCATGAAACTGTACAAGAAGCAGCTCTCCCAAAGGACTGGAACTGAGAAAACACTTCTTCTCACAGATAGTTGTTGATAACTGGAACAGCCTCCCAGCCTATGTAGCTAACGCAAACTTCAACTTTGACAAATGCCTGTCTGAAAATGGATATGGGGTATTAAAGACATAAGCCTATATACTGAACTCCCATCCTTAAGGGTACGAGGAATCCACATGCTCAGGAAAACATTAATCCTAACTATTTTTCAATCATCAAGGCAGCGTTGAGATGGTGAACTAAAATCTAAAACATAAACATTACAATGCCGTATTTTTCTTTTGTTTACATAAAAATTGCAATTTTTGCCTCATTGGAATGCTCAATTTGTAAGTAAATTATGCGAATGCGTATCAGACAAAATGTAGATAATGTAGATATTAAAATCAGGCTATTCACAGCTCAAACAGGGCGAACTCAGAGTCATAATTCACGCCCGGTTTTTCGGGCAAAACAACGCGGGTTTGTTACATTATCATTCAAAATCAACACAACACATTTATAAAATATTATTTGTAATTCAATAAAAAGTATCAAGCCTACAATCTGTCAAAATTTGAAAACAGGCGAATCGTTCGAACATCATAAAATTTTAAGGTTTCGGTGAAAAAGGTGTAAATTTGTCGAAGTAGTTTATTGACGTAATTTTGACCTTGATAATGGACGTGAAATCACTACTAAAGTCTCATGTATAAACTACGCCAAAAATTGTATTATTCTGCTATGTGTAAGTAGGTAAAAAGTTGCAGTAAAGATGCCGTTGGCAAAAATGGCACCCATTTAGGGACTGTAGTAGTAAGTAGTATGCATCATGAAAGTGGTTGGAGCTAAACTTGGCAAATGGAAGTTTTTTAATGGAAAAACACATTTTTTTTTCAATGAACAATATAAAAGATTACTGAAATACCAAAACTGTTATGATTATACGGCGTTAGACCTGGGCGGTAATGATATCGTCACATCACTGAAACGCACATAGTACAATAGATGGTCTGTTGGAACATGTGAAACAACCTCCTGTTGATTTATAGCTCCATGAAGAGGGGAGCGTGGCCAAGCGGTTAGAGCACGGGTCTCGTATTACAGAGATTGTGCAGGGGTAGAATTTCGCAAAGCACGGCGCGAGTCTAAGTGGACTCTCGCTGAAGAATTTTGCGCGAGTCCATGGACTCTCGACTCTTGCAAAATGACTCGCGTAGCAGAATTTTGCGAGAGTCAAAAATTTTTAATACCAATTCCTCACCATACATGTAGTATTGGTCAGGTGTTTTATTATTCAATTATATTGAGGTATATCATGGTAATAAATTGTATATAGTATTTTCAGTTTGCTGTTAATAAATGGTACTGCATACATGATTATTACATGTTACACCAACCACAATTAAGCTTGAACCGATGTATCGTATCAGCCAACGTATCGGGCCGATAGTACACCCTATCGGCAAAACATCGTATCGGTAAAATCACCTGTCTTTGCCGATGAACTTAACCGATGTTTGGCAAAAAGGTGACAGATAAAAGCGTGGCCTAGCCCTAGTCCTGGCACCATGACTTGACTTAGTGTCAAGTCATGGGAAATACTATGTAGTAAAACTGCCATTTAAGCATGTGTATACAGAGCATCTTGAGGCTAAGTCCACACTGCAAATTCAGCCAAAATATTGAAGTTGCTTACAAATTTTATGATTAATATGCTTCTTGAGAGTCTTGTGCATCTCATGATAGGTAATTTGTTAACATTTAGAATCACAATGTGTGATTTTGAGGCCTAAACTTACCTTGTAAGCTGCAACATTGGGTTTCCGAATTTGACAACCTCAACTTTGTTTATGTCCAGATTTTGGATAATAAATTTCATCTTTGGATTTAAATTAGTTTTATAATGATTCTACACTATTTAAAGATGTTGTCTGTGTTGAGAGAAATTTTTGGGGTTTTTTAATTTCTTAATTATTTCATGTCAAAACTTAGAAAGCTTAAACGGCAATGTAACTCCACATATTCCTTGTAACTCTGGACACTTGGTCCTGAGTTACAATTATTGGAACTAGGCCTAGCCCTAGCTGGGATAGGCCACGTTTTCGATCAGCTGATGATGCACTTAAAGCGTGGACTAGCCCTAGTCTAGGCCACGTTTTTATTCAGCTGATGATGCACTAAAAGCGTGGTCTAGCCCTAGTCTAAGGCTAGTTCCATCGAATGTAACTCAGACTCATCCTTCCCAAGGGGGGGGGGGGGCTTGGCACAGGTGAAATCTGTGTAGTCTAAGGCTACGTTTTTGATCATTGATTATCAAGCTTTGGTATGATTCTTTGCGCGAGTCCATGTGGATTCACGCTGTAGTAATTTTGCGCGAGTCTCTACGCGAGTCAACTCGCAGACTCGCGCCGAAATTCTAGCCCTGCTGTGGGCTCGAGCCACGGGCCAGGCAGTTTTCGTCTCCTTGGGCAAAAAACGTTACTCTACTTGCTCCGTGGTCAGACAGTCACGTAAAGCCGTGGGTCCCATGTTCGAATAGACTCCTTTATGGGGTATGCATGTTATGCAAGTACTTGTATCATTGATTGATGTTCCGATGATACAGATGGATGGGACTTTCAACTTTCTATGTAAATTTTGAAGACTGTCTAGTGTCTATTGTTGTTTCAAATAATTCTCGGACACAAAAATTTAGAGCCTTGCGTAACACAATTGCGCGTGCATTTTACGCAAGTACATAACGGCTTTTCAGGCACGCGCATTGTCGCGGCACTGTGTCTGTGGACAATGGTGGATTACTGATTGGAAACGGTGTACTTCCCGGTGTCCTTCCCGTTGTCCCGTTCTTGTCACAACTTGTGGATACGCAGTGGCTGCGTTCAGAAATCATGTTCATGTCCGAAATTTGTTTGAAACCTATCAAATGCTAATTATAGAATCTTAGATCTCCTCTTCGCTTCGGTGGCGCTCCTTTTACAGGAGGAAACTACGTCTACGTTATTATACTGCTACTACATGGTACCTTTTGATTCTATACAACATTATTACAAAGGAAGAGGGCTTACCTCGTTTCAAAATAGAGCAGGGACTTGACAACTTGTTGTAGTTACTACTCATGTACTGGCTGGATTATCTTGTTATTGATTCAGCCTTTTATATGTCTGTAAGATAATTTGCCTGTCAAACGTGATCTGGGAACAAATTACTCATAGAAGAATGAGGGCGCTATGTCAAAAAACGTAACGGTAAGGGAAGACTGATAACAACGAACCTTTTTTTTTCCCTGAGAGGCTTTCCCCAGGAGAATTTCACAGTCTTTAGTAAAACTTCTCATTATCCCATATACATGACTCGTCTGCTCACAACTTATTTTAATGCAATTTTTATGCACATTAAAAATTGATCAGGTTTTACAATTAGAGCCTGGGGCGTGGCCGCTACTACGGCTAACTCGTAATAGAGGTTGTGATATATGGTTTAGATTACTCGAAGGCTTTTGACTCAGTTCCACATAGGAGATTGTTATCTAAACTGAAGTCGTATGGTGTTGTAGGACAGGTGTGGAAATGGGTTCAGGACTTCTTGATAAGGACTTCTTGTTCAGGACTTCTGGATGAAGGTGGAGGTGTTGATGTTATATATTTAGATTTCAAGAAGGCTTTCGACAGCGTACCACACCAGAGACTTCTGATGAAACTTGCTGCATATGGCATTGGAGGAAATGTGCTGAAGTGGGTGGAGAATTTCTTAACAGGCAGAAAGCAGAAAGTGGTGGTAAATGGAAAGTGCTCCCCATGGGAAGATGTTGTCAGCGGTATTCCCCAAGGC
>JXSR01S031891.1:120592-136388 GCA_000969725.1 Ophiothrix spiculata
AAACTTGCTGCCAGATTGCACTTGCTGCAAGAGGGAAAATTAACTTCTCAAGTACTTTGCAACTGAAAAAGATTTCAAGATTTCCTTCAAACCTATGTGACGTGAGCGACGAGCATGGTGAACGATTTCACCAGTATTTTAAGGTTATGGAAGAGACGTATCAGGGACGATGGGACACACCTATGATGGCAGATTACTGTTGGAGCATCCAAAGAGACTATCCAGATAGGCAACACTCCAGGAAATCCAGGAAAAGGAAGTTTGCTCAATGAACATGCTAAGACAAATCGTATTGTCCAACTGAGACGTTTTACTCTGGTATTGCTATGTTAATATGACTATGTCAGTATTTCTGCATTTAACCTTTTGGCTTTGATTTAGATTTAAGTGATTTAATTGCCTTTCTGGACCCCTCAAAAAGAAATGCGGTATCATACAAGTATACTTTTGTTGTCATGCATTGTCATACATGTACATTGCATATACATACTATGCAATATAGGGCTATACCCATAAAAATAAAATTTGACCTGATATGCAAAAACTAATGCCATTTTTGAAATCAGTGACCCCAAATTACCCTAAAACAGCTCTCAAACTCTTTGCAACAAAAATTGTGTTGACCAGTGTAATCTTTTAGAGCACATTCATAGAAGACGGGAGATAGTTGTGAATTTGGTTTTGAAATCGGTTACCTTGGAATCTGATCTTATGGACTTCCTGATTTCGTACATGTAAAAATTATTATGGACTGCCTCGAGTTAAAATGGAGAAGGAAGAAAGTGTGTACGATATTCGCAATTTGTCGTTCGTTTCTTGTGAGGACCTTTCATAGATCCATTTTTGACTTCCATTATATCATGTATGAATTACCTAACTTGTTGGTTGATGATCTCTCCTATCTGTGTGTACCATTGTTTAGTCAATATCTTTATTGGCCTGAGAAAACAGTTATATTCTGCACCCACAAGGCTTGTGATTGATTCTTGTCTACTTGATATCTATGAAGGTTTTTTAAGGTGTCGCCAGCTCTTTAATACAAGCATTCTGTTTTTCCCAATGATATGCAAGACGTTGTTTCACTCCTCCTATATTATGTTTTATCATTTGTCCCAAACATGTTCAGTTATAATTTATACTGACAAATACAAGCAAAGATCCTTAATCTTCACATCCGTTCGTGTTCACTAAAACAGACTAGCTTGAAGTCCTCATTGAACTTCATATCAGATGAAAAATGAGAATTTTATCATGCTCTTTGACAGTCGTGCAATCAGATAACGCAAACACGATTTCTTTATTAAAATCTGTATATAGAAGCGAGCACTACAGAATCTCATTTATCATCTCAGTATTATGAGGCAATTTATTTGTCTTACAATTGTCGTATATTCTTAATGTGTGCTTGAATGTAAAATTGCTCGTTAAATTTTAAATGACAAAATTACTATTATTTGTACATACATATGATTTGATTGTATGTAATATATATTATTTGATTTAATATGGATGAATGATTTTTATTTCCCTGTGAAAATCAAACCTGTATGCTTTGATTTTCGAACCCTGACGCCGGCGGAGTCATCATGGCTTCCGTTTACCTTCAGGCAAAAATATCTAACCTTCGACTCACCCACGATCTTTGTCATGTAAATTAATGGCATTTTGTTTTCCTTTAAAGTAGTTTAAATGTTCGGAAAGCAGTTATTCTTTAAGCGTGTTTCATTGCTTTAAGTGTAAGAATACCTTGCAGTTAAGGGTGAACAGTATCTTAAATATGTGTTATTATTCTTTTCTCTTTTCATGCCTCTAGGTCTGACTCCAGTAACTCAAGATGGAGGCTTTGGCACCACTGCAACATATAGCGCCATTAGTGTTTATATTATTGAACATTTTACACAATGTAAGGACAGATATTGATGCCTTATCATGGATTACAGACTGTGATGTGCCAAATCGGACTAAAGGATGTTTTCGGAATCCACCAACATGTACAGCATTTCCAAAAACTGAAGATGATTTATATGGGGATGATAAATGGTGCAAAATTGTTGTTAGGTGGCAACAAACTTTTGATACAGATTCCGTTAATTTTGAAGTATATGCGCCAGTTTTTGATAGACCAGAATCGAAATATATAGCAATTGGCTTTTCTACATCTAGAGATATGGTAAGTGACCGCACCGTGACGTTTGTGGAAGTCATGTGCATCGGAGTGCGGATTGTTATGGTAAATAGTGCTAAACCCAAATAAATGCACTTTCTGCAGGTTGTTACAGTTAAATAATTATCTGCCCCCTGTGAGAAATAGGCAGAGAATTCAGTTACGGCATTGTTACGTCAGTTTCGTGAAATCCGATATCTGATTATATTATCACCGTATCACTAGTATTAATCCTTGCCTCTTACCATTTTTTTTTGGGGGGGGGGGAGGAGATATATTACTACTCCGGGGGAACGGGGGAGGTCCTGTCGATTATAGTTGTATAATCCTGTTACCGTATAAAAGTTTATATAAATAACACGTATAATGCCATGTGTTTTGAGCTGGAATGAGGGAGCCGGTGCATTTATGCGAGATTTTGCACATTATTATCATTTATTATCATTATTATTATTGTTATTGTTATTGTTATTGAAGGCACCTACATACCTACCTAGGTAAAATACCCATCAAATTAAAGCTTTTTATTAGCTCTTCAAAATGATACCAAATTTGTGTGATAGCATGTTGCATTCTTATATTATGCAATTTTTTATCGAGAATGAACTTGGGGAAGCCGAGGTCCCGACCAGAATCGAAATATATAGCAATTGGCTTTTCTACAAGTACAGATATGGTTTGGTATAAGTGACCGCACCGTGACGTTTGTGGAAGTCATGTGCATCGGAGTGCGGATTGTTATGGTAAATAGTGATAAACCCAAATAAATGCACTTTCTGCAGGTTGTTTCGGTCAAATAACTATCTGTCCCCGTGAGAAATGAGCAGAGAATCCAGTTACGGCATTGTTACGTCAGTTTCATGAAATCCGATATCTGATTATATTATCACCGTATCACTAGTCTTTACCTCTTACTATTCTTTTTTTTGGGGGTGGGGGGAGGAGATATATTACTACTCCGATTCAGTTACGGACTTGTTACGTCAATTTTATGAAATTCGATCTAATTAACACCATATCACTAGCAGTACTCGCTACCTTTGACCATATTTTTTTTTTTGGGGGGGGGCAGATATATCGCCATCCCCGATTATAGTTGAATAATCTTGTTGCCTTAAAATTTTAGTTTTACCAAAATTACCAAAAAATGTTGCTACCATTACAACGACTATATGCTTTGCCCTAGAAATGACAGATGATACTAGAGACAAAATTAGTTCGTGTGTGTGCAAAACAGAGTTGTTTGTCTGTTTCTTTGCTACTTCAATTGGCTAACAATGTTCCTTGGGGGTTCTTGTGGATGGCAGCTCACGTCACTGATGAAGAGACGTTCGGCACAACACACTACATTAGATGAGCAAAATATTCCCCAATGGAATCTCACCTGCGAATACTAAAGCAGATTTAGACCGATGTCTTAAAGCTATAACCGTGATAACAGTATTTGCTATAAATCGTCTCTTGTGATATCTTTACTTCAATGTTGAATTAGAAATTAGATAATACTAAGTCTGTAGACTTATCTTAGACAATCGTTATTTAGTTGAATTCAGTTATTTTATGTTGAATTTTTTTTTTACAAATGATCCAAGATGACCCCATTTGCCCATTAATCTTCCAATAAGGGATGCCTTATTTCTAATGGCCTTGCCAAGATAATGAAGGGATCGGTATGATTGCTACAAAACTTCCAAATGGCAATATAGATACTTCATGAACAAAATATCAACAAAAATGCATAAAGGAAGGGAAAAACATAAGTGCTAAGTTACCAACCGATAATCATACATAGAGACGTGTATGTAATATACAAATACAACATGGTATCGAGGGAAGTAGTGAAAATTACTGATACCGAGGTGTTGGATGCGAGTGACTACTTCCCGACGCGAAGCGGAGGGAAGTAGTCACACGCATCCAACACCGAGGGATTAAGAATTTTCAATACTTCTCGAATAAGCCATGTTGTATTTGTTTTACTATACCTCATAAATATTTTACTAAAATTTGATATTAACACATCAAAAAATCACCAAAAAAGTCCATTCTTCTCGATCACCGTATAATTTCCAACTGAGAAGTGATATGTATGATTATAGGGGGTGCGATAGTAGGGGTGCGATAGTTTCTATTTTTTTTTTCCTGCGTGGGCTTTACTGCGCGCACTTGGGGGAAGTAGGCATAATGCTGTCATGCGCATCAGCTTTAACTGACCAATTGTATTTCGTGGTTTCCTAATAAATATTTATGAGGTATAGTAAAAACAAATTATTTAGGATAACAAGAAATGATATCAGGCACATACATACGTTTCCATAATAGATTCATTGTGTAGACACTAATTTTACAATTAGATCAGCGCTGGAATAGATTCATCTGGATTGTTCATGATAAGACTTACAATCTGAAAAAGGTCTTATTTCGAATCCGAGAAAACCTTGTGAGTGAACAAGGTTCCTGATAGGAAATTAAATATTTCGGTCTAGTTATAGTAGAACGTTTTCTTGTATTTAAAGTAAGAACTTCTTTCAATTGTTTAGCCTAATTTTATTGTGTAGAGCGCGAAAATTTTCATTAGAAGTTGGGACAATTAATTTTTTGTGATACTTCGGACGTTGAAAAACAGGAACAACTCCAAAAATGCCACATTGGAATATTAAAGTTCAGATTTGGTCGATTTCGATATATTCTTGAACAGGCCCGTATCCAGTGGGGGGGGGGGGGGGGGCAGTTGGGGGCCCAACAATTGACAATGTGCAAAGCAGCTCCACAATAATTCCCTAAATGTCCACCAAAAGAACACTTAAAGCACCCAAAACATGTAAATGCATGTCGTTTCTTAATAAAATACTACACAGAATGGAAAACTACTGAAAACTTTGTTTGGCTAGTCACTTTGTCAAAACCACTGAAATTAGTTTAGGGTTAACCAAAATGAAAATTTTTCCTCCAAAAGGTCTACTTTTTGAAACTCCGCACCCCCTTGAAAAAATCCTGGCTACGGGCCTGTTCTTGAACATGTGAAAGTGATTACCTGAAGTATCGGATAGTCACGCTTCTTTCTTGTTTTGGTAAATACAAATGTGTTACATCTAGGAACAAATGAGGTAATTTACATCAAGCACCTGCACGCCTCCCATGTCTCGCGTCTAATTGCGGCCATATCTTATGTGATTGTGTAATGACTGGGCTTATTCGTTTCTATGTTTAATGAGGACATTGCGAATGGTAATGATGATTTAAAGGGAAAGGAACACACTTTTCAACGAAAAAGGGTCACAAAATCTGAAACCTTGTTTAGAACTTTTAGAGTCAATTTTGCAGGGTACACAATCATACGCAATGCTCCTACGCGATAATATCGATATGCTAAAATCTGAGTTAGGCCCGGGACACTGGAGGATTAGCAAAGTTGCTCAAAATTGGCAAAATCGCTCTATATTGCAAAGTTAAGTAAGGTTGATCAATGTTACATAACGTTTTTCAACAATTGTAATGTTTCATAAGGTTGAATTATTATGTTTAAAAGCAGACGTTTCTACAACTTTGCGCCACCCTTCCGCACAGCTTTGAAGAACATTCAGTAACTTTGGGCAACCTTTTCAACATTGTTTAGATTTATGCAACATTTGGCAACCTTCCGCAGTGTTGTCATGGTTGTAGAACTTTTTAACAACATTGGCTATCCTCGATCTCCCGGTGCCTTCAGTTGTCGCGTACATACAGGAACAAAATAGTCTTTGCATAATCATATAAACTTTTGATCTAGGTTTATTTGAGCGATAATATGTTTGTATTTTTTAATCGTCATATTTTTTTTAATCTGCAGAAAAATTCCGATGTTTTAGCATGTTTAACAGTAGATGGCAAACCACAAGTAACGCATTCCTACAATACTGTGAGTCACATCAACGAGCCTCAAGACTTGGTGAGTACATACTTCGTAGATTTCTAGGAGAAAACCGCAAAGGGAAACTCCAAACAGCACAATCATGAAGCTATATCGCTTTACGTAAAGTACTTTTCACACTGTTCTGGTGGTAATTGTGCTCATTGTCTAACACTCAGGGCTTAAACAGTTGCATCGGGTTTGAGTAATGTGCCATACCCACAGTTGGTTTCTCCGCGTCGGGGTGCACATATAACGGATTTATCTTCTGTTCCATCATACGATAAATGTGCGTAAAATATATCAATTCCCCGATCAATTCACAACTACTGTTTCAGTCATTTAACCCAAACCATTTTACCAAAATTAGCTTGTTTGGTTTCAAATGGAAACATTTATTAAATCTGTGATGTGCACACACCACATTGACTCTTTTGGATAGAAGTACAAATATTGAAGCTGAAAATTTCTACCATCTAGCACCCTTATGTCACCATTATAATATTACATGTATTATAATTGATGCTACGACAACAAAGTAAGGCATCAAATGTTAAGGAAGGAATACCAATTTTTAGTTCACGAGAAATGTTCGTTTTGATACATTGTAACTCTTTGATATCAAATAGCTTTGTGACAATCACAGCGACACCTGTATTTATATCAATTATCCTGTCCACTACTAGATTTTCTGTATCATTTCATTCTTATTCAGGTTGGAGTAAGGCGCGTGTCTGGGTCTTTCGCAAATGGTATTTTCAACTGTAATTTTACTAGAGTAAAACAAATACCTGCACAAAATTTCTTCAATGATCTTTACGACAAATGGTATCTTCTGGCTTCCAGAGGGCCCAATGCTGGAGGTAGGTTACTTTCTTAAACATATGGGTATATGCTTCAAATCTCAATTTTTCTGATCTTGTGTATTTGAAAACATCATGTTGACCAAAATGCTTGGATCTCTTTCTATCTGTGGGTTCAAGTCTTGTAAAAGTAATTGGGTGCAACATATCATGTATATACCAATATTATCTTACGACAATTCCATTTGTTTTCCATGTGGTTACGACCTTTCAGCTGTCTTCGTCAGTGAATTGTGGTGTTGTTTGATCTGAAATGTCATCAGCAGATGACGTCATCTAAATAATTTGATTGTAAAAATGACTACGTCGAAAGGCCCGCACTGTTCATGAACTTGTCGTTCCTGTAATAACCTCCATTCCTTCTGATCCAAATCGATTCCCTAATCCAACAAGTATTTCTTGAATCATCCATTTCCAAAATGTTCGCATCTCCCGAATTGATGATGTGATTTTCTGCTATTAAAGATTTAATGTCCGTAAAAAGCGTTTTGAGGAAGACAAATCTCTGTAATACTTACACAAATCTCATGGTTGTCCATATTGTACAACTAGCGGTGTTGCCAATGATTGCAAACATCGTCATGGAATACTTGGAGCAATTAGCTTTGATAACATGTCCATAGACTGCAAACCTACATTTTTCAAGCGGTATGTGGATGACATTCTAGAAATCATTAAGAGAGGTGCTGAGATCAAACTCACTAACCATCTTAACCAAGGGGACGATACTGGTAGTCATAAATTCACTTGTGAGATAGAGGAAACTTGTGAAACCCCTTTCCTTTACACCCTGATTGATCCAGATGATGTAATTTGCCTACACTCATATTTCTGCCGAGTCAAAAACATGACTCGGATAAAGTTGGTTGACTCTAATCCGGATCATATCGACTCGATTCAGGGTCATTAATGATAAGTTCTGGATCACTCAGAATCGAACTGACCACAATCCGGGTCATACTATTGTTCTTTGACCCAGAAAGTGTTGGCTCCCGGCGGACTCAGATTTTGAGTCAAATAGGAGCAAATTTGACCCGGCAGAAATATGAGTGTATGACATCAAAATGTCATCCAGATGGATCAAACAACACCACAAACCTGAGGTAGACAGTAGAAAGGACTGTGGAAACCGTATGGAAAAACAAGTGAGCTTTCAAACTAGATTATTCTTCTGAAAACCTTAGTGTGTTTCAATGGTCTTCCTGATGAATCTTTTCAATTGCCAGGTTCTACAAAATGGCAACTTTTTGCCATGGGAATGCACTACGATAGTAGTATTTGTAGAAATCGACCAGAATAGCCTTCAAGGCCAATATTGTGGCCTTTTTATTCCACACTCGAAAGCAAGTTTCATCGACTTTTAACTTGAAACATTTTCCAACCTGAAAATCAATTTAGCAGAGAAACAAGTTTGTATCTCGTATTTGTCTCTAAATACAGGACCACCTATAACATCAAACCTGCCTTTAATATTTTTAAGGTTTGCTCTCATCAAAACATGTAAATAATCCTGATTCAGTCCTTTTCAAAATTGTTGTTTTCAGCACGTCAGTTAATTTTAAATTCAATGAATAATTATCCAGTGTTTAGAGTTCTAAAAACATTTTGTTTTCCCAAACAATATTTATATTCACACAGGAAGAATATCATACCATGGAGAATTTAAATGGTCGTCGTCCGACAAGATAGATTTCAGCCAGTATACGGCCGATCCAGACCCAACGACGCAATCAGTTACAGATGTCGCCTATAGGAAGACTGGACATGCAGGAGGTTTGTAAAGGCTATATAAGTTGGCATATACGCTCTATAAATCTTGAAGTATGCAACAAGCAATAAGACTCTGGTACGAGATCCATAGCATATCCATTGTATTCTACAACATTATGAACTAGTAATTTTGTACTGTGTAAAATACTAATGCTTGATTAAGATTGATTAAGACCTGTTGTATACCTCAAGATTTATAGAGTTATGACTTATTAAAGAGGGCAGTTAATAACTCAAACATAAGCAGAAATTGTAACATGATTTTAATCTGACATATATTGTCTTGCGAAGAGCTACAGCAATAAGTTGTTCTTACTTCTGCGGAGAGTAAAGAAATTGAAAACAGTTACTACCAAGTACCATTAAATTCTGTGCCAGCTTGATATACAGTCGGCCACGTTATGGCAATCTTTACTTGTGGTGTCAATGAACATATGCCCATGTTCTCAATTCGCTCTGACTCCATATTTCTGTCTTAAAAACAACGGCGGTTGGATGTAGTAGCAGCAGTAGTAGTAGTAAACCAATATTTTAAATCCGGTTTTATCCCCGTCACGGGGGTGGCCGGATTCACCTCACACTCGAGGCAATTGTCTTCACTCCCTCCCTCCACCTCACCCGATTCAATGCGTCCTCCCTCCCCAACCCAAATCTTTTAATCTCTTCCTCCACCTGCATCCTCCAAGTCTTCCTTGGTCGCCCTCTCCTCCTCGGACCATCCACCACGAAATCAAGGGGCCCTTCTAAGAACATACACTAGCCATTTAAAGTGTTTCCGCACAAACACTTTATTCAGCCGTATCTCACAAGGCGTTTATAAGGAAACAATCTGGAAACGTATGTTGCTTTTGGTCAGATCTGATAGGTAATTTAGTAAAGTGTAAAATTTAGCACCGAATGGGATCAACCCCCTCACGTAGGGGTAGGGGGAAACAACACAAATAGGTCGAAAAACGTGATTTATAGGTCAAATTTGATTTGACAACGCATGGGTCAAGGTCACTTCACCACTCAAGTTGAGTAGTCATATGGAATGTGTATATGTAATAGAGTGACAAGCAGGCGATGAAATGTCCTGGTCACGCTTGACTTCGCCAAGAGAATGCTTGGAAGCTAACGAAAAATGATCCTTCAACGCCACCCAATTTACAAAAATAGGGCCGTGGTAAAAGTGGAATGGTCCCTGGCGGTATATGACATTTTAAAATGTTTTAAGAGGTTTTCAATCTGTCATATACCGTCTCAAAACACTCCACATTCATCACAACCCTATTTTTGTAAACTGGTTGGGCGTTGAAGGATCATTTTTCGTTTGCTTCCAAGCATTCTCTTGGCGCAAAATACTTTAAATGGATAGTGTACATGCCCATACCTGCGCACACTATTCGCCTTCGCCAAACTGTCTACTGCTTCCTCCACACCCAACAACTGCATCAAGTCCTCAGTCTTCTTCCTATCCCTCAACTTCACACCACACATCGATCTCATAATCGCTCTCTCCGCCCTCCTCAAAATTCCCATCTCATTTTCGCCCAGACACCACGTCTCGCTGCCATACAACATCACCGATTTCACACAGCTCTTATACACCGTTCTTTTAATCTTTAACGAAAATCATTTCCATAGTAACATCTCTCCACATTCCCTAAACTCCCACCCATACCTCACTCTGGCTGTCACAGCAGCCTCGCATCCTCCGCCCCCGCTAACTTTACCCCAAGGGTACATGAACTCTTTCACCGTTTCCACCTCATCTCACAACTTTTCCACCTCTTCCCCTGATCCTCCGTCTCCTCTCTTGCATCGTTCACACACAAAATCCCTTGCCAAACTTGGAGTCACTCTCTTCATCTTTGTACATCTCCCATGGATCCATTTCCTACATTTCTCACACCACACAGAGTTTGCCTTCACCCTCTTTCCACATATGCCGCATGGATCTATTTTGCTCATTGACACCACTCCCTCCGTCCCGCTCACCAGTACTTTTGTCTTCCCCTATATTTACCTTCAGACCTTTACTCTCAAAAGCCTTCTTCCATTTCCAGAACTTCTCCCTCAATCCCTCCATTGTATCACTCATTAAGACCAAGTCATCAGCATACATCTCGTACACCAAACCTCCTTTAGCGCTCTCCGTGATCACATCAATTACAATTGCAAAAACCAACGGCGACAGTACAGAACCTTGATGCATCCCCACCTTCACCTCAAACTCCTCCGACAAACCAGACCCCACTCTAACTCTTCTCCTTGCTCCTTCATACAAACTCATCACCGCCCTAACCAAAACTTCTGGTATACCTCTCTTCCTCATTGCCCACTCCATCACCTTCCTCGGATCTCTATCAAAAGCCTTCTCCAAATCCACAAAAAAACATGTAGAATTACGTACCTCAAAACATGTAGCTCGAAATTCCTCTTGCAACCTCCTCAAAATAAACGCTGCATCTATCGTTCCCTTCTCTGGCATTAACCCAAACTGCATCCCATCCACATCCACTATCCTTCGAATTCTATCCTCTAGAATGCTCTCCACAATTTTCATTGCATGCTCCAACAGCTTCACTCCCCTGTATGCACCACAGCTCATTGCATCCCTTTTTCCTTTAAAAATGGGAACCACCACGCTCACCGCCCACTCCTCTGGCATCCCCCTCCATCTAAAACCCCCCGACACAACTCTGTCATCGCACCAATTCCTATCTCTCCACTTGCAATGATCATCTCAGCACTCACCCCTGACGGTCCCGCAGCCTTTCCTGTTTTCATCTCTCTAATTGCCTTCACCACCTCTTCTATATCAACTGACCCTTCCACCACATCAGCCTCCACCTTCCGATCCCATTCATTCTTACTAAATATGTCTCGTCAACAGTACTGGTTAACAGGTGGTCGAGTTTGGATGCTGCGCAGTATCTAATCTATTTCAAAGAATAATAGATTGACCCAAACAGAGAATTTATACACAAAAGAACGTTGAAAACATATTTAATTGTGATTTTGAAATAGAAGGTGTTTGTTGCGTTTCTAGCCTCAGCATTATCTCAATCATATCTTTTCACCCGATTTTCGACAGTTGACGCATCATGTCATATATATACCCAATGTACTCACCTTGACTCTTAGGAACTAACCCCATCTTTGTTTTCCGTGAACCCCGAAGTAGAGTTACCTTTGACCTCAAGATTGACCCGGAGATGACGTTGTATTTGGTACAGAAGTTAACATCATAAAACAAATGCCCGTGCGCATGAGTATTTTGTTGCGCTATTAATGCAGAAAAAAGATACCGTGTATAATGTTCACGACGTGATTTACCAATTGCAACGCCAGTACAAGGTAAGATCGCAAGCTCATCTTGAACAACCTCTCCAAACGCAACAAACACCTTCTATTTCAAAATCATATCAGGATTAAATATGTTTTCAACGTTATTTTACATATAAGTTTTTTGTTTGTGTCAATCTAACATTCTATGAAATAGATAAGATACATGCACAGCATCCAAACCCGACAACCTGTCAACCAGACATGTTGACCAGACATATTTGGTAAGATCCAACCGTTGTTTCTTAAGACATAAATATGGAGTCGTGAATTTCTCATCAAGATTTATTGAAAGACCATGACTTAGGCTATGTAGACTTTTTACAGAATCTTGAGTTTTCAATTGCTAAATCTTGCAGATTTTACTTTAGTAATATATCCATGGGTAAATTATTCCATACAAGGGAGGATTAATATACATTGATCTTAAAGCTATTCCGCGTTAACCTATTCAATGCTCTGTTTACAAAAGCTTTTGAACTTTTTTGTAAAACTCAGGTGGCTTGGATGATTTTCTTAACTGTTCTGCGTGGTTGATTTGGTTTCATACGACTGCATTGCTGCATATGGAGTCTGGTAACAACATGCAAAATTCATGCTGAATATAAAGATGATTGATCGAGAGGCTATGCCAGTAATTGCTTCAAATAAAGCGTTACAAACCTCACAAAATCTGTTTCATTCTAAAGTTAAAATTAGAACTCTGGTGTATCTTCAAGGAAATTATGAAATGCATTTGAATGTTTGATGCATCCAGCCAGGTATTGTCTGACGTCTCCCAGTAAATATCTCTGAATAATTCAATAAGTGCTAGACTGTTTTTCACAAGTCAAACTTATGAAGCCCGTTTACAGACGTGGGTTCCCTGAGGAAATTTTGGTTTAGCATTTCAAAACGCACCTGGTGCTTATTAACTGAGTTATATATACTTTTGAATCAAAAATACATACTCAATGTTGCGTTAATCAAGTACTGGCACTGTGAAACGGTAAATTTATAAGGAGTATACATATACATTTTATTGCTGAAACAACTAGGGACCTCCATTGCGGAAATCGAAACATGCTAATTAACCAAAGTCATTTCATTAATCACCCTTCGTAACAATTACCGTTTTTGGACTTTATTAGATAATGACAATAAAGAAATAAATGCAAGTGATTTTAATATACACTCCCTGACCTCGTGTGTACGCGGATTTAAAACATTTTATACAGATTGTCTATATTTGTCAATCTTTCCATCTTCCAGAGTTATTGCAGCCATATTGGTCCGTAAACTAAACAAACCGATTTCATTGTTTGTTTGTTTGCTTTTTTTCAGGGTTTGTAGGGACTCCGTGTTCAAGTAATCCGTGCCAGAACGCAGGAACGTGTTGGGATGTTGCCAATGGGTTTGTCTGTGAGTGTTATGATCACTTCGCCGGCAGAAGATGTGAAAGAGGTAGGAAAAAATATATACTGTAGTCAGTTATTTGAGTTAAAGAATCTGTAGGGCTAGATTCGGACGTTTCCAACTACCGTTGGAGACTACCGTATTTAACCGGTTTGCCCACTTAACCAATGAATAGCACATCATACACAAGTTCCATGAGCTTCTATGTTGAATTGCACGGCAGACGAAATTCAAAGAACGCCGCTATTAGGAATGTTAGTCCCCGTTCTTATAGTTTGGTTGTACAGTAAATCTAACAACTCTCACGCAACTTTAGTTTCACGCTTTATTCCGTTTTAGTCTATGGAAGGCGGACTTCCAGAATATTACTTTCACATCGGCTTTCTGGGAGCATAAGTGCACAATTTTCTTTGATTTTAAAATACCAGTAGACAAGGTCGGATAAAAACAAATAGCGGTCAAGTATATTTTTGCTATCGTTACTTAACATTTAGAAGTATTTTAGTTACAGACAACCTGGACAATCAGGACAACAGCCATTCAATTGCTCACTGTAGAAACTGCTAAAATTGAGCCGTACCCGCTTTTTGCATTATCTTTCACATAATTGCCTTAACTAGGCAAAAACGTAATAGTCACGTGTCAAGCCGGGAAATTCAATTCTTCTTCCCGCTGATTTTAGTGCAAAGAACCCGCTCACTACTCACAATAAATCACTATTTTTGTGAAAATAAAGAATAGTTGTAATTGATTAAATTCATGAATGTCAATATAAAACTCATATCTAACACATAATATAAAGTAGAAGTTATGAATGTTATCATATAAGCGAAACAAGAGAGATTTTTGGACTAAAAGTTTTTCGGAAAAAAACTGAACATTTTCACTCATAAATATCACATTTTCATCTCCGAGAATTCTCCTTTTTGACATCTGAATATACCTATGTGTACTCAAGAGCCTTGGGAATCCTACAGCCGTCTAAATGGTTGTACATTTATATGGAAGTATATTAATTAATTTTTTCAAAAAAAATGGTAAATCTGACATGATTCATGTTGGTTGTGAGCGATAAGTAACGGGCCGGACGTACCTATGCTCTACACAAGTTCAATGACAGGTCACTTGTCACACGTACAGGTCAATTAGATGCGAGAAATATTAATGAGATCGCATGTTTTTAACCGAGCGGCACGTGTTAAGAGCAAGCCAATGGCGAAAGCAGAAAACACTTTTCGACTACCGATTCATGTAATGGTATCAGAAAATAATTCATTTGAGCCTTTTTACATGTCCAATCTGCCATTTAGTAGCTGTAAAATTCAGACAAACTCTTGGGATTATTTAGTTAAATTTTGGAAGTAAACAAAGTAATTTTCGAGCTGCATTTGGATTTTAGACTTGGTGACTATAAGTGAAAAAGTTCCTAGTTTTTTTGATAGACTTTTTGGTCAAGAATTTATTTTTAAATCTGCTTGTTTTCATTAATCTGTTTTTGTCAGAACTTGTACTTCACACATGTGTTAGACAAATGTTTAATATCAATATTACTCCGTATGAATTATTATGACTATCGTTAATAACGTGATAATTAGTGTATTCCTTTATCTAGGTAAATTTGCTTTTCTCGTTATTTATTTTAGAAACCTATCCAGTCCCTTATTTTGACCCTCCCTGGTTAGCGCATGACTTTTACGTTATTGCCTTGTTAAATAATTGCCATGCGGTGCGCCGCTAACGGTTTACTCGGAGAAGCAGTGTTTGAACAATGTACCACAGGTAAAAGTCGGTATTGAATAGGGTGCAATACGAATGTCATGTTGCTATTTGTTTAATGTGCAAATACAACGGTATCTCGTGCGAATGAAGAGCCAAATAAGAATTTTCAACATTTCTGTTATACCCTGGTAGAAATCGAGTACAATTCTAGTACAAATCGAGTACTATTACAGGATTGGAATGTGCATATTTGGAACATCATTCAAGTACACTTTTACTCGGTTTTTGAACTAGAATTGTACTTAAAGTGTACTCGAATGATGTTCCAAATGTGCACATTCAAATCTTATACTAGAATTATACTCGATTTTCTCCACAATGTATTATTGTGTGTAGGAGAAAATCCTCGAAGACATTTTTGAAATATGAATATTAAAATACTAAAGTAACTGAAACAGAGATGTCGACCTTGTGCGCGATAAAATGGTCTGACAAACGTGACTACTGATAGCGTATTATGCGTTTAGGAGTTGCTATACTTCGTGTATGAGTGCTCAAACAAATTGAAACTATCGATGGTTTTAATCTGTACTCAAAATTTAGAACTGACCGTGGGGGAGGGGGCGTAGGTATCTTTGTTAAACAAGAAATTCCTTCCAAGTTACT
>JXSR01S031894.1:8629-20729 GCA_000969725.1 Ophiothrix spiculata
ACTTGGGTAGACGGATATACTCTATAAACATTGAATGTTGAAGTATGCAACAAGCAATCAGACTCTGTTACGATATCCATAGCATATCCCTTATATTCTACCACATTGTTAACTGGTGGATTTGTTTTGTGTAAGAGACTAGTAATGATTGATTAGAACTGATTAAGACCAAATCACTGAATATTGATATTTTTTACATGAATTGTTCATGATTTTGGAATTATTTTGGGCCAATTTTGTTGCTAACACATATATAAACATTGATGATCAGTTCATTCAATATTCAGCAAGATTTGGTAGTTGTTATGATTTGAGAAATACAGACTAATTTACTTCTTCGAATGGTTATATTGGCTTTCGTGCGTTAATTGACCGTTTGTTGCATACTTCAAGATTTACAGAGTATAGGCGGGAGTATAGGTACACAAATATACAAAGAAAGTAAGATACACATCAGTTTATAAACAAACAAAGCTTGGTTGCTTGTAAGATTACTTAGACTATTAGTATTACGTTGTTCTTAAGCGCATGCCGTATGTGATATCATCTCAAACATCTTTTCTAAAGGTTGGGGTATATACTGCCATCATTCCCATATAAAACAGAATACCATATAGAATAAAAAGCTTTTTGGGAAGTATTGTAGGGGCGTATTGTAGAGTTTTTAATAGTAATAATAATTTCTTTTATGTTTCAAGGCAATCAATATCGAACATCATTTATAGTAATTTTTTTAAGCCAGGGCACCTCATTAAAAGTTATGGGTCTTCCACTCTTGGTAAGAGGTAAAAGGATTTGCATTCATACAACCAATAGAATTGAAGTTTTGAGAAAGGTTATATAGTTAAACATTATGGTATTCGTTATCTGATTGGAAGCAAAAGCGTTGAAGGTGTTTGTTATCATATGATTACTACTTCAAACGCATTGTTCCTTCGCTGATTATAAATTATATCATATTTATAAAATTACATTACCTCAACGAAGCATGGTTTGAACATTTAAATGTCCATCTTTAATATTGAACAGATATATTTTGGTGATGATGAAATAGTTAAAGAAAAAGAAGAGCACGCATAACACATTGAAATTTTCATTTGGCCTATTGGATCACGGTTACATTGATCCGAATATCAATTCTTTGCAAAACCTTCGAACCGTATAAAAGTCTTTCATGCTCATTACTCTGTTAACAGCTTTTGGGGATAATATACCAATGATCTGTGCTGTACAATTAGTCAAGTTAGTTGCTCCACAGTACATACATCATGGCATATGCCTATCATAAACCAAACTTCACATTAACTGCAATGTATGCAGGGATTGTACTCATTGATGAAAGGATCCTTGTCCTTATCTCTGAGACGATTATAGCAATAATCGTCTCAGCTTATCTAATCAAAAATATGTTCTCCTTGCGCCATTATGCAAGAGGTGCCCTGCCTTAAAAAATATTATAGTAGTTATTCCTCCGATAATTTTGTCTCGATATTAGTTAGAGTATTGAAATTAACACGAAGGTGTTGTTTTATTTTTTCTTTCAGAATTGAACATGGTGCATTATGCTGTCAGCAATACTAATATCAGTTGGCCAGAGTTATGGAAATATTGATAGACGGTTGTAACGGCTAGATAGAAGGGACTGTCAGTACATTCGAAGAAAATAGAAGATGTTCATTTTATAAAGGCATTTTCAAACACAACTGTGCCTTGACTTTGTATTAGATCTAACAAGGAATTGGTGTTGCTAATCAACTATGGTATATAAATTTTGAATGGTTTTATTTATTTCTAAATGTGTAAAGAACGGATGAATTGCCGAGAATTGTGATATGTTTTTCCTCCATCTGTATGTAGGATATATATACATATATAATCGTGAACATATTTACATGGAGTACGATCACTCCATGTATTATTGTTACATTCCACAAATTGTGGTATTTTTCCGTTATAGGAATAGCGATTTACATTCATTTGACCAAATTTGAGTAATAAAACATTGTGATACGTAACATCTTGGTTTTGTGGTCTTTTGATTTTTTTTAGCTTCAGATTGTATAATGGCATTAATTAAATTGAAGTAATTAAACAATTTGTCAGAGATGATTGCAATAATGCACTAATTAATGAAGAGTATAGTATATATTAGTCTCCAACTAAATATAGATTGACAGGATCGTCTTACATAATCCAAGCTACACTGTAATTATAGTAATAGTGATCTATCTGTAATTATAGTATTGCTAATCTGATTAGATTGAGATATCAGTAGGTGTCCTAATTAGACGTCAATGCTATAAAATATGATAGCAGCAAATTTGAGTGACGAGGACACTCTCTATTTTAGGGAAGCACTCGGTTTCATTAGAAATTGTTCTTAGGACACTGGAACAAAGAACTTGCCGTCCATAGGACTCTCATACAGTTTTAAAATCTTCTTTTCGACGGACACCACACTCTTTTTACAGAGTCAGGTGCATTGTGTCTTTTTAACCAAATTTTCCTCATTCAGTGACAATCCAGTATACCAATAGATACAATGTTGTATCATGATGCTATATATCGTAATGGCTGCTGTTAGGAAAATTGTGACCATAGTTTTAGACGACCACTTGGCGCCCGGGGGGGGGGGCACTCCCATATGTTGGCACGCGTCATGCTCCTGTCGATAGACCCCCTTTTTTTTGCTCCGCTCTCACCCAATGACCCCCCTTTTCACTGAGCTGTCACCCAATGACCCCCTATTATTTTGAAAGTCAACCTTTTTTTATGGTGACTCTCATCCATTGCCCTGATTTTTCGAGAACCTTCACCGAATGACCCCCTTTTTTCGCTAAATTTGTCGATTTTTTTCGAAAATTTACGAAAATAATTTTTTTTTACTAAATTAGCCTTATTTTATTCAAAAACTGACACCGAATGACCCTGTTTTTCGCTCTTGCCAAAAAATCGCTCGAAATGACCCAGTTTTTTTACCCTCTACACCGAATGACACCCTATTTTTCAATGTATTTCTCACCTATTGCCCCTACATTTCGAAAGCCGGTAGGAGCAGGTACGTCACTTTCATATTTGAGTGCCCCCCGGGACTTGGCGCGAAACTCATAATTGCGGCATTTGAATATGTCTCAACATCTTTATCTTGAAATCTGGCATGGGTTACCCAGAAATATCATCGAGACTTGTAGGAAAATTATTGTGAAATTCGGTTAATTTGACGCCTACATAATCTTACTTGGAAATAATTTATTGTAAACATTGCCCATTCAGCACTTTTCAATTGGATTTGATACAAGCTGATGACACACGCCAATTTCCTTGACGTGGTATCTAAATCCCTTCTATTGCTAAGTTCATTAACCGTTTGATACATGAGCTGCTCTTTAGGGACGAGGTTATTTCAAATAAAATGTCCTTAGTGTTTAAATTCACAGACATAATTTGTCATGTATTATTTATAAAGTATCATCTGACTACAAAAAGTTACCAATCACTCCATTATCAGTTATTATCAATTATATCAATGTTGAATGAAATGAAGGCTGGTATATTATAGGCTATTATCAAAATGTTTTGTCAATGTTTGAAACCTCAAATAATCTCATTACTCACTTCAAAAATGTCCAAGAACTTGTTCAATTCATTAACCCTTACTCTCGCACGCTTAAATACAATCTAAGTCCGAATACGTCATGAAAAAATTTCCGGTTCCCCTCGGATCCCCCTGGGATTCGAACCCCTGACCCGCGCTATCCCGATCCAATGTCCAGCGTGACCGAGCGGTTAGAGCACGGGTCTCGTAATACAGAGGTTGCGGGTTCGAGCCCCGGGCCAGGCGGTTTACGTCTCCTTGTTTCCTTGGGCAAGAAACTTTACTTTAATTGCTCCGTGGTTCGGATAGTCACGTTAAGCCGTTGGTCCCCTGTGCGAATGCTCCTTCTTGGGGCGCTGCATACAGTGTATACCTGGTGAGTCTATACCAAGCCACCGAGCGCGGCTTGCCCGGGCAGCAATTTCCTGATCATTTATATTCGCCGTCACCCGTCTGTGACGTATTGGCTAACTTCTTGATTTCTTACTGTAGTACTTTGTAGTACGTATGAGGGTAAGGGTTAATGAAAAAAATAACACACACACGAAAGGATGATTGGAATAAATGAGAAACATTTGGCTTAGCAAATAACTCTCAGTATATCCATGTAAGAGGAGACAATTATTAGCTATTATATTTTCAAATTGGAGATTTTTCAGTTGGGTTTTGGCAATAAAAATCTAGACAGAATGCTGCTCGGTTCAAATGAGCCTTCGTTTACGGGCATGGCTATGTAAATTGGTCTTGCTAATTTTATAGGTAGTGCAAAAAATGTGGCAAGGTTGATAAGTACCCTGGCCATGGTTGGTTTTTAATCCTGTAAAACTATGTTTACAACTTTTATTTAACAAAAAGGAATTCTTTATATGATATTTTTATATTACGTTTAGCTCCGTTGCCATTTAACATTAACTTCTAAGAGAGCTAGGAACACCAGTCTGGGTACCAGTATAGTTTCATAGTTATACGTACACAAATATTTCACGGGTTGAGCGCTATAAGAACGCATCTTTTGTTTGAACCGACATCGGGACATTTTATTAAAGTGTCGAAACAGTTGGCGCTATTCATAAAAAAACTCGGTTTAAGATGTAGAGAGAAATGTTGTTACTAATGAAATTTGATATGTAAATGAAGCAATTGACGTCAAGAACATTTTGCTTATCATTTTACCCAAAACCTTCACAAGTCAAACGATATAATCAATAATTAAGTATAATTAATAATTTGAAATATGAATAGCGCCCTCATTTTTGAACAAATTTGAATTTACAAAAATATACCAGAACGTAAAACGTGTAATCGTTTTAAGACAGGTCAGAGCCCTTTTTAAAATTTCATAGGAAAATTCAAAGGTGCAAGCTGAAATATAATGCACATATCAAGGTAGCCCAAAATCTTATTGATCAAAAGAAGGGAAACAAGCGAAAAGTCAATATAATTACCATGTCTTAAATTATTATTAATAGAGAAATGGGCGTAAATGTCATATCAAAATGGAATAAGCTACCCTTTCCTGAGTAGTTGACCAATATTATGCTAAACCTTTAACTTGACCTATTCTAGTATTTGTACATTGTTTTTTCTTGTTCAAATCACAATTTTCTTTCATTTTCACTATGACTTAACACTTGTATTCGGCTCTAATCTTCGAATCCTTTTCTTTCTCTATCTATGCCTAAAGCTAGGATTCCTTTTATCCGTTTGCGATGCGGATGCAGTGCGTTTTGCACTGTAAGGGTACTACTAGTAGTATAATTTAAAGCATATGATTGAATAGGATTAAGTTGAAGCTAAGATTAGATTATGACCGTCCGTTTTCAATGCGATTCTGCATGCGTTTCGCATGCGGTGTGTTTTGAATCGATATAATGGTTTTCAACGAGAGTGATTCCTTTTATCCGGTCCGTTTGCGGTGCGGCTATCCGGAAATCCATGCGTTTATTTGAATCGGTCCCTGGAGCAATTCATCCGTTTTGAATGCGTTTTGGTCATGCGGAAATTTTTCAATTAGAGAAGATGCGGAAATGAAAACGCATTAAAACCGGACGGACAAAATTGAATCTCAGCTTTCAACCTGATACCATTCGTCTCCATTCAATCATGTGCTATAAATTACACCACTACCAGTACCCTTACAGTGCAAAACGCACCACATCCGCATCGCAAACGGATAAAAGGAATCCTAGCTTAATGCGTAAAGTGATCTACGATTGAATGTGTTTACATTTCGTTTACTAGGGTTAATACCAGTCTCTAATCTACGATTGGATGAGTTTACATCTATCGGTCACATTTCAAATCTATGTATAATATAATACTGAAGTGTTTTTCATAAATCATTTTGAGGAAAAAAAAACCTAACACGTATTTATCCATGTACATTCCATTGGTTTATGCATAGGCTAATCATTGAATAGTGTGTTAAAATAAATCTTAGTTCGATTGCATATTTTTGGTTTAACATTTTTCAATTTCTTCCAGGCTGTTCTTACGGGTTTTCGTACAATAAAGACAAGTTTGTAAAGGAAAATTCAGAATATCACTCTTAAGATCTTTAAATATCGCCTGTACAATGTATGCTTGGAATCTCTATTTATTGCTAGCATACCAAATGCTCGATTTCCATAAACTTCAATATCAAACCTTCCTTCTACAGTTAAAGGAAGAGCTTTTTAAAAACTCGTTTAAACATCTATGTTTTTTTTTCCTTTTGAAAACTCGCAAATCAAGTTCAATTTGTGAGTTTTGCTGGAATTATTTCAAGCTTATTGGAACCATAGTGGAAACGCCTATACATATGAAAAAAAGATATATAAAAAGTAAATAATCTGAAAAAAGAGAATATTAAAAACTGTTCTGGAATTTTGTTACTGTCAATGTCAGCTTTCACTATATCTTTGCTGTATATGTGACCTGTCAAACGAATTGAATGGAAAGTCGCGGCTGGTGATTTTTGAAAAATCAGTTTCTTATTTAACAATTGGGTTTAAATCCAATCAAAGATTACATGCCTATTAAGAAATCTACATAAACATAATCTCAATTGTCAAACTGATGAGACGATTATGATGGTTTTACTTCGATGGGATTAGGACAAACAAATAAGGTTTATTCCAGGAGACAATATACCAGAAAACCGCGTCTACTAATTGTTCCTTCATACCTACTAAATATATTTAAATTGTGTTAGTTTTAGCTTATAGTTTATGGGAGTACTTAGTGTTTATTGCTAAAGACATAAATTTGTTAAATGTTAGCACATAGTACTATCACCATAATCAAATTTTGTTCAGTGTTATTTTTGATATTAGTGCTCTGGAAGTCAATGGTATTTCAATATAAAATTTGCTTACCCGAGTAGGTTTTTGACCCCTTGGTACACAGCAAAAAATAAAGACTAAAAGTTTGCGATTAACATGTTTCGATTAAAAAAAGACTAACTTTTTTAATCTTTGAAGAGCAAATAACGTGTTTTCTTGTTAATCACCGCCAGAGTAACTGTAAATTTCGGCTGAACAGAGGAAAAACGCTATATTTGTTAATCGTTTGGTGCATATACCGTACTCTTACTCGTAATTCGGAGCAAAACGCTCTGGTTCACAGATTGAAATTTACCGCGAACAACGACGTGATCACAACGCAAAATGGACCCCTTCGAGCCATGCAGAGATAGAGACATTGCTGCATTGTTATATCAATGGGGACTACCTGGACCTTTGGCTAAGAAAATTAATGAAAATTATGGCCATTAGTCAAACAAATTGCAAAAGTCATGATATTTTCAGGATAAAATCAGACAAACATATACAACAAGTAGTCCAAAATCTAGAAAAATTTAGTTGGTGGAACAGTGATTAATTTGCATAAAAATAAAAACATAAACATGGCTGCCAAAACAGGGGTTAAAATGTCAAAATTGGTTAAATCGTGTTAAAAACAATTCTATTGTGTTCCACTAATCTCAAAGAATCAGAAAAAGTATACTTTTACCCATCTCCGAAGTAAGGTTAATAAGTTATATCCAAAAACCTGAAAGGTCATATCAGGAGTCACGTGATATGTCCTATTTCAGAAAAACTTCCGATTTTTTTCAAAATGGTCTCAAATTGTTTCTCTTGCAAAACTATCTACATGAAGTAGTAATAAGCAATGGCTCAGATGTACTATTGCTATGGTTACAGATCAAAGTAAACGGGGTTTTAGATTCCAATGTAATGGAAAATATAAACTTTGTTTTGCCTGATACCATAGCAACCACTGGTCTAAAGAACTTTTACTTCATGTAGACGCTTTTGCGAAATTTTGAGACCATTTTGAAGAAAATCGGACAATATTGAATTTTGTGTCTCCCATAAGACCTATTGCGTGACCCCTGATATGACCTTTCACATAATTGAATATAACTCATTAACCATACATCGGATATGGGTAGAAATATACTTTTTCTGATTCTTTGTGATTAGTGGAACGCAAATGAATGGTTTTTAGCACGATTTAACCAATTTTGAAATTTTAACCCCTGTTTTGGCAGCCATTTTGTTTTATGCTAATCCCTGTTCCACCAACTAGATTTTTCTAGATTTTTGGACTAGTTGTTGTATATGTTTGTCTGATCAAGAAGTTACCATAGACTGGAGTCGGTTCGATCATGTATCCCATTGTACCAACTATGTCGTACTTAATCCGATTATTACTAACGCTATTCAAACGCAAATTATGTACGCTTTTGTATTGACGTCTCAGAGCACATATCTAATCAAAAGACTCGATTAATTAGTCGAACCAATGTCCACTACTTGTATTCATGATCTAATGTAAGTCTGTTTACCGGAAAGCTGTTATCGACCTATTTGATTACAGTGCATTTCGTCATTTGTACGCTTACAACCGCATTTTTTTTTATTATTGTGTAAGTTGCAAACATACCGTATACCGAATGGACTAGAGCTGTCCGTTTCAATAACAAATATCTTAACTGTTCGCTATCGTACGCTAATCAGTTTGGTATGAAAATTCTTGTAAAACCATCCTCTTTTCATCTATTCTGATCACAAAGTGCCCTGGAGTGCACTTTTGTCATTTATTTGTTTCAAATCATGCTTCTTTGTGTCATAACCGGATTAAATATAACAATAAATAAATATCACCAACACGCTATAACATAGAAAATTCAAGTAGGCTGTATTGATGGAACCAAAGAAACACCACCGACTCCAGTCCATGATAACTTCTTGGTCTGATATTATCCTGTAAATATTATTACTTTTGCAATATGTTTGACTTATTTTTTTATTTTTACTAGCCTACTTATCATTCATCCTCCTTGACTTATTTCTATATTCAAAGGTAAATGTAATTATTGATTCTGGTACTGCTGAACCATCAAATGAACATACATTGTCCACTCCAGCAAACATAATACGGTAAGCTTAACGGGCTTCGATGCACATACATCGAGCACAGTGACTGACGACTGCTGTACAATACACTGCACAGCGATTTCTGTGCAGTGTTTTGTAATGCAGCGCTGATCTTTACTGTATACTTGTTTCATTGACATAGGCTTCGTGGCTCATCTTTTTCTGCACCTTTTGAGCCACCGGATGCTTGGCTTGTAAAATGTGACACTAGTCCAAGCAGTGTAATTCCGGGGTGCAAATCAGTGTTGATATGAATAAAAAGAAACATGATGGTTCAGCACTTTAAAACTGAAATTAATAAACACATTTACCATTGAACATAGAAATAAGTTCAGGTAGCCCCTCATACAAAGATTTAACAATGCCTCCATCTCCATGACTTTCATTTAATCAATAAACGATTAAGTTTGAAATTTTAATCAACGCGGGAATAAAAAGGGAACTAGTCTAGTATGGAGTAATTTTTGCTCAACCTTTAAGATTAAAATATTTACACTTTTAAAAGTACAATTTAATCAACAGAAGAGTAATCCTTTAATCTAGCAACATCGATTACAAATTACTCCAAAAACGACTAGTTCCCTTTTTACTACCGTGTTGATTAAATTTTTATTCTACGTTGAGCAATTATTTTTTACTGTGTACCAGAAGTTCGTAAAGGGGATTCAATTTCCAAATGTTCGTTTTGCTGACCATTTGTTTTGCCCTTTTAAAACAAGTGAAAAGTGTTTGTAGACGTTTATTGGTATTTTTTGACACCATTGAAAGTTTGCGATGAGGTATATATAAATTTTATATTTATTTTAAGGCATTTTACGTTGTACAAATCAATGTTGTGGAGGTAATTGGTTTCACACAATCAAAATAAAAGTATATAAATGTCCCTAGGTACCCATGCACCAATCAAAAAAGTCCATTAAAAAGTTTTTTGGGGTGGAAAGATATATTTTTCATGTTTCATGAATGTGAGTCTTGATGTGTAATCTAGCAGATTGAATCAAAAATAGAGATGTAGCTTGGGAAAACAACGTGACCACCTATACTTAGATGGGACACAGCACAACTGCAGGACATGCAGCTCGCGGTTCATGTGTGACTCTCGCATCAGTATCTACGGCGCGCGTGTTACTGGGATTATGTTTACTAGCGGATGAAGAAAAGCCTCATAATTCCCGCCTATTTAGTGTTCATCAAAGTCAGGGTATAGACGAATGTGACCTCGTGATTTTAAAGGCTTAATTGACGATGTTTGCTTAAAATGTGATAAAAATGAACACATTTTATTCCCAACGGTCAAACATAAACATTATTCTGTTTGAAAACCCTAACTACCTTTATCCACATCTTCATTTTCTATAAATTTGCATTAACCCACTGATTAATGGGGTTCAAAGTCCGATCTTATCCGACAGGTCACGTCAAGAAAAATATCGCCACCATTTTTCCAGAAAAGTAAATTGCTCATTATAAGCTCATTTGCATAGGAACTAGGTACTGGCTGTAATGCAGTGCAAACACTGGCTAAACCAATTTGGTTAGTTTTAGTATATAGTTCATGGTACTGTTAATGCTAAACAAATTTAGTTTAGTGCTAGAACATACATTTTGTTTAGTGTAAGCACATCAAATGCTACCACTAATCAAATTTTGTTCGATATATTGTTGCCATATAGCATAAGCTTTACACTGTAAAAACAAGCGTTAAAAAGCGTTATTCTAAACATGTTAAAAATGCCTTAAGTGTTTAGATAAGATTTTATTTTAACACTTCAGGCATTTTTAACATGTTTGGGATAACACTTTTTAATTTTTGTTTTTACAGTGTAATATCTGAAATTTTGGCGGCAGTTGAACATTGTTTCAAAGAGATACTAGTATTGTCATTTAATTAAATGATGGCCGATGCAAAATGTTACAAACACCAAATACCACCTACATTAGCCCAGCTCCCCCATCGCCCGGCTCCACCGAAGCTAGTTTCTGTGACATAGTGTCCGAAGGGGTTGATACGGTACCGGTTAAATAATGTACATAAAAAGAAAATGGAATAAAATAAAGGATCGGGCTCCTGATCAGGCTGAATATATATTTTTAAAACGTCCATGTCAATATAAGTACCATGTGTCTCAAATATCTAAATCAGATACACTTCGTGTTAATGGGACTTATCACATCGAAAACATTAGGTGCTCGAAGCATTACTTTTCAATGCTGGTATTTTTTAAAGGTTTCAATGTTGTTTCCATGCAATGACAGGTTGGTTTTGACAGGCTGGGTCACATGTGTGGCCTCATCTAACTCAAATCACCTCACACAGGATGCAATACTGTCCAATCGTTGATCATTAACCGCGATAAATTCCCATGAAAGCACGTCTGTTGTACATTATGCTTAGACAACATTAGCTTGTTCCAGACCAGTCTTCCGGCACCTAATTAGGTTTAGAAGATGACTTTCAACATTATAATGTATACTTTATATTTAAGTTTGAAGATGACCTTGATAACTTTTGAAGTATATTTTAAAATACATATTTTTGACCTAAATTTATATTAAAGTCAGTTTTAGAGAATATCCAGTACTCTCTGTAGCACTTCATTATTATTGTACAGTTTGGTCTTAACTATTAAACTCAAGTTTTACAAACGCCATAAACGTCACGAAATAAAAAAAAGTTATCTGCTTATTTATAACTGAACAGCAACAAGAAGAAGAACAACAGCAGCAGCAACCATAACAACGAGAACATGAACAACGAAAACAAGAACTAAGAACAACAACAAGAACAACAAGACCAAGAACAAAAACAAGAACAAGAACAAGAAGAACACGTAGAACAAGAACATCAAGAAGCACAAGAACAATAAGAAAAACAAGAACAAGGAGAAGAACAAGAAGAACAAGAAGGTCAAGAACAAGAAGAACAAAAACAAGAACAAGAACAACAAGAAGAAAAAGAATAACAACATGAACAGGGAGAACAAAACGATAAAGAACAACTAGAACAAGAACAAGAAGAACAAAAATAACAAGAAGAACTAGAAGAACATGAAGAACAAGAACAACAAGAACAACAGGAACA
>JXSR01S031898.1:5440-16931 GCA_000969725.1 Ophiothrix spiculata
TATTCAGTGTTTCTAGAAATTAACGCAATAAAATTTGAGATATAGAAACATCGGAAGTCTCACATTCGTAAACGATGAGACATATTTCTTTAAATCAAAATTTATGACAATCTTTGATCAGTTTGCCATTCAAAGAAACAAAAATTGGTTTCTATTGTGAACCACTGCCACAGAAAAAAATTATTTTGTAAATAGCATTTTTTTCAGAAATTTGCAAAATGTTGTGCAATTTTCATGGTGGCCAAATTTGCCATGTACAAAGTCTATGGGAAATTGGAAAATAAAAAATAGCGTAACTCAAAAACGCTTTGACGGAAAAAATCAAAATTTGGAATACAAGTTTTATTCATCATTCTGCACATTTTGTGAAATTTTGAACAAATTCTGTGCAGGACACCGTAGCCGTTAGAACCACCTTAAGTGGAAGAATTATACTGTACTTTGCAAAGTGACAATGCAAAGGTACCTTAAAGGTGCAATTCATGATTGTGATCTGATAATAACTTAAATCTCTTTTCTACATATGAACACAAAATAGATGCATTCTGAAAATTTCACTTAATTCGGACTTACCATTTTCAAGTTAAGAGCTTAAAGAGTGTTTTGAAAATCTCCATAGTCTACTGTGTTGTAATTATTGCCAGGGCCCTGGCAATAATTAGAAAATGACACAATTTCTTGATTTCCCCCTGGAATTCAAATAGATTTGCAAGAATGGCTTTAGTATTATAATATATATTGGTCAAGGATTCTTATTAGACAAAAATCTGAATTTTGATAGATGTGACTTTGAGAATAAAAAGTGGATCATGAATTGCCCCTTTAGGGATCACATAATAAAATTGTGTTTCTGGCTATATTTCTTTTAAGTGATCTTCAATTTTTTTTAATTATGTTTTACCCTTTGTATATTGGAAATAATAAAAACCTTTAATTTTCCCTACATGTACAGTGCAAATGAATATAGAAATGTGTAATAATAAATCTTCCGTCCCTTAGGAGGTGGGGCTCAGATACCAAACTGGATACAATTTCTGGCTGTGACGTTCACCATTGTACGCTTGTGGCCAACTTTTCATTAACATATTTGTAATACGATATAATTTAAGAATTCTCCATACCCAGATATTGTAAATATGTATGTGTTGTGTAACTTGTACATCTTTTAAGTGTATAAATGAAAAAAATCTGCAAATAATTGCACTGTGTTGACCAGCGAGATTGGCGTTCCAAAAAAGGAAAAAAGCCAAGATGACGGCATGCATGTACTGAGACATTTTTCAAATAGGTCAGTCACTTCCAACTCTAACTTACTCCCTGACGCAAGGTTAAGATAGTCTTGCAACTTTTCAAATCCATAATTAATAGCATTAAGAATATGACTTTTGTCCTGTATCTCAAAATATATAACTTTTTTCTTTTAAATGGTTATTATTTTAGAATTCAATATTTTGTTTTACAATGTACATTGTTGCTATAGTTGTTGGATTTAATTCGTGAATGCGTCATCAGAGTCTTGAGCGTACACGCAAACAAAACAACCTTGAAAATGTACGCTCGCGTCATTGACCACTGCGTATTTACCTACAGATACACGTTCACGAATAAAATCCAACAACAATAGTATACAACTTGAATTTTTAATTGCAGTCATTCGTTCCTTTGATGCTGAAATTTTTGACATAAATATTCATGGTTTTTGTTTTACTTTTTATTTTTACAGATGTACTTGAAGGTTATAATGGGACTATATTTGCTTATGGGCAGACTTCTAGTGGCAAAACATACACGATGGAGGTTAGTATCAACACCCCCCCCCCCTCCCCAGCCCCTCCCCGGCCAGGAACACAAATGTCCAGAATTCTGTATTTCTGTACTAATTCTGTCCTGAGCAGTCCAGTGATGTCCAGAAAAATAAAATATGTAACAGAGATGTCAAATATAAGAAGCAGTTCTACACATGACAGCTTGGTTCCATTGTTAAAGGGACTAGCCTAGATTCCACTTAGAATTAAAAACCTATGGAAATGCTTTTAATAAAGCTACAGAAAAAGTACAGAAATGTACACAGAAATGGCTCAAATGGACAGCGAATTTATTTGCAATATATCTATGTGTGATGGTGGTGTGACTATCTAGTGTTTTGTTTAAAATCCTAAATTTGTCCTCAGTCTGGATTTACCAGATAAAAGATCAAATGAAGCTCTTGGAGATAAGTTAATTATACATATCAAAAGAGAAACAATTTTATCAAAAATAACTTTGTTTACCCATCACAGGTGTAGAATGTTTACCCATCACAGGTGTAGAAACAAGATCTTTTTAAGATTTGAAACTAGAAACACTTTTTCAACCATTTTTTGTCGCCGGCGACAAAAAAACCAGCTGGTAAATAATTTCATGTTTTTCCTCTGTTACACAAATCCAGCGGAAACTACTGGTAGGATATGTTAATCATGTACTATCGATAAATGTGAAAAAATATATAGTCAGAAAATCAGCGGACAGGATCTAGGCTAGTCCCTTTAATAAATGTCCACAACATTTCTTTGATGAAAACATTTAGGACATATACATGGACTGGTTACATTGTTTATAAAAGTCAAGAGTTTGGCATAAATGTAAGGAATTAAATTAATCAAATACTAGAACTTTTGCAACTATACAACGTTGCAACCATAACCAATGGTCTTCAACAGACATCTGGACACTTTTTGGCCTTTGTTCTGGACATTTGGAGTTCCTAGCGATTAGTGCATTTTTCTTATATAAGTAACACTAGTCCATGACTGTTCCTCCAAATCTCCAAGACCTCACTTTTGAGATTGGAAATGGTCCCAAAGCATTGCATGCACAGGAAGCAGAATGTCAATCTGGACAACCACTTCTTTAGGTCCTCTAATTCCTACTAGAGAGAAATTTGCAACCTCCATGAGATTCCCATTCACGATTGAGGATTTTAAAAAGGAGGATGGAATCATCTTGTCTTACATGAAGTAGTTATTCAGTCTCGAAGTGTTACGTGTCATCAGATTATCACCCTAACGACTGGTTCACGCTTTCTAGTTTTGAACCATGATCGAAATGATCACCGCACAAAAGTATAGCACACACAGTTGTCATGGGAGGTGCGTGAACCAGTTACTGGGGAAGTTACATAATCACTTCGATACTGAATTGTACCCCAGATTTTTTGGAATCTTGTTAAGGGCAGCAAGTCAGCATACGAATTTACTATAAGTGTTTGCCGAACTTTGGCGACTTGATTGCGACTGTGGTACCCGATATTAGATAGGCTCTTTCATGCACACGGAATAAAGCGCATTATCAGGTAATAACCGCAATCAGCGACCGACTGGCTGCCTGTATCCATTTTTGATATTTTTGTGGAGAAGCTTTGTTGCCAGTCAGACCACATCTTGAATCAGGCGTGTCTTGAATTGATACGCAAACAGCGTTTACATTTTAATGCACTAAAAAGTGTCAGCATTCCAGCAATGTCTATTACGACTTGTTTTGAGCTAGACTCTGTAATTTCCCCACAAATTCCATTTAAAAAAAGCACCCTAAAATTCTGGAGGTACATGTACAATAACTCATGCAACACTCAAGATGGCCACCATCCCTTAGGCAAAATAACCAATGATTCCTGTTTCAAATTCCTTGATCTGGATATACCAAGGAAGTTATAGGGGGGAACACGGATTCTCCGCAATCTTGTGTCTCTCATGGAGCAGAGTTATTGTACCTCCGGATATATTCGGAATTTGACCCGATATCCAGGCAGATCGCGTAAATCTTCACCCGATGCATATAGAGCGTGTGCATTTTGTTTCACGCGCAAACCGTGTCTGCGTTTCATGTAGCGTGCATTGCGACTTGCTCTGATTAAAGTACGCCAATTTTCCCGCTAATCCGTTACGAAGACTCTCGAAGTGTTGCACGCGGAGCCGTAAAATGCCGGAGGTACAATAACTCACCCTCCATGAGCGACAATCCAAGATGCCTGCTGTCCCATAGGATTTACAAGGCGATGAAATCAAAATGGCGGAGAAACCCTGTTCCCCCCTATAACTTCCTTGGGATATACCCAATAAACTTTTCAACCAGAGTAGAAAACTACTACGATAAAAATCGAGACAGATCGTTTTTGGTAGGTATTTTCTGTTCACACCAAGTTCGACCTGGGACAGACCCTTTTTCTCCCCACAGTGGTGTGAGAGTTCAGATTTTAATCTGATTTCAGATTTTTTTCATGCCTTCAAAAGAGTCATAATTTCAGCTTTTTTTTTTGTTATTTTCAGCCTGTTTTTGGCATTTTGTCACTATTTTCAGACTTTTTTTATCAGCCGACTCTCACAGCCCTGTCCCCAGGACCAAGTCAAAACAGCCCTCTTGTGGGCTTATGAATTCCTATTTCAAATTACCTATGATATCTATTTTGTTCGTAATTTATTGCTAAATTAATTATTTTTTGTCTTGTCTCATCATGTACTTTGTGCTAATCCATACTGATTTCCTACATTGGGACTCCTGGAAAAATTAACATGATTCTATTCTAGATGTTACAAATCTGAAACTCGCAGCCAAGATTTTCAAATTTGTTCATTTTGCTCTACTCTAGATTACTTTTAGATGCCTCGAAATTTTTATTGAACATAAATAATGGGAGTAAACTTGAAATATGAATTTGTAATGTATGAATGGGTCATATCTCCATTAATAGTGAAACATCTAGACATTGCTCAATTATATACTAAAATGTTTTACAAAATTTGGTTAAAATCTAAAAATATCATCATCATTAGTCAAATACTAATTATATAGTTGCCTTTTTTCTCAAAAGTTGCCCTGAAGATGTGTTTAGCCAAATAAATATAATGTTGAAAGCAATGGAGCAAAACAACCCATAAATCATTATCTTAATAATTGCTTTGTTGACCAAACAACATTGGGGAGCTGTTGGTTGGATGGTGGGATAAAGGTGCAGAGCAAATGTGCTAACAAGATTCACTTTCTTTCACGAAATGGGTCTTGGGTTTTACAGGGGTTATGTCTCAAAATTATATTGTTATCTTCAAGTGCTTGATTTGAAGGTCTTAACATGGCAAGCATGGCAAATCTTGCCAGGCACCCTTTTAAAAAGTGCTAGTTGCACACCTGAAAACATGCTTAATAATAATAAATAATAATTTATTGGACAAGAGTAAATAAAAATCCAGATATCAGGGCCCCATTGTTTGTGAATGTAACCCCTACCCTGGATTTTTGTTTACATTGTCCAATAATTTTTTTATTTTGCCTACACACGCTATTTTCATGCTGAAGCCCCATGAATTAAGTAAAATGTAGGTTTTATCATGTGATGCGTTTTCCAAGATAAAATGACATCATTCATGACCAGTTTGACCAATTCTATACAAAATGATGAATGAATCTTCAGGGCTTTGTGTTTGAATGTCAAACATCCACATGCATACTATAAGCTTATTAGTTTTAAGTATCAGAAAATGGTCATTCGCTCCTTAGTAAGTCTTTATCATCACTACAGCTCATTGGCATCTATAGCCAGACTTAAACCATTGGTGATGCACACTTTTTGGTTTCACTGACAACTGTCATCTATGTGAGACTCGTAAGGCTTTGTATCCACATGCTGTTCTCTTGTTTGGTGTTCCATTGTTTCCAATTGTGATGCACCACATAGACAATGAAGCATTGTTTTGCTTGCTCAATGGCCAAATTCATAGGTTGTACCCACAACACATGTGACCTTGTGATGGGCAGATGTTCCCTGTGACCTGCAGCACAGAGAATGGACATGTTCATTCCCTGTGCTGGCAGTGACAGGGAACATATATCTGCCCTACACAATGACACATACAGCCAATAAGTAAAAAGAAAGGTTCATTGTCCGTGTGGTGCATCACAATTGAGAATAATGGATCACTGAACAAGGGCACATGCCACAATGGAACAGCTTATGGATACGAGGCCTTAAGACAAGGTTTAAGATCTGACCCCGATTTGACTGCCAAAAGTTGAAAAAATACAGATGCTTGAAATAAAGAATAATACATGTTTTTAGGGTGAAATTTTGTGTAGAATTCAAATATGAATTAAAAAATGCAGAGCCATGCACTTGAATTTTTGTCCCATTGACTAATACAGGGCCGAGATTGACGAAAAAGTGGAAAAAAGGGCAAAATCCATTTGTTAAAAAAATTCAAACTTTTTTATAAAGTATGTTATCAAAACAATATTCCATACACTTATGGGCCACTACACTGGGCATAAGCCTATAGTTTTGTAGGGCCATATCTGTTAAAATAAAAAAGTTTGAATTTTTTTAACAAATCGCCAGATTTTTTTCACACTTAGGGGTGGGGGTAACATTTTTGCATTTATTTTCACTTTTCAAGTACATTATGAAATAAAACATGTTATAAACTTAAAGCTGACATATTTCCAAACAAAATGAGGGGTAAACCATCTTTGTAGACCCATCCTATCAAATTTTATGAGGGATCGAACACAAATTTTTCGCAAAATAGCTGTATTTTTGGCACCCTTTTGTCACGCGACATGCCGATTTTAACCAACTACCACAAGTAAATCATGCAGCTGATTCAGATTAAACTTGTTTTTTTGAGACTATTAGATCACAGTCTGACTAAAAACAATTATAAATGGATGATATTACTGTATTTTGTCACTTGAGAGGGCAATTTCTAACAACTCATTAAAATTTTTGTCACCGAAAAATGCCTTTTTTCGGGGAAAAATGGGCATAAATCGTAAAATTTCACAAAAACGACACATTATACAAATTTTTTGGTCACAAAATTAGAAACTACAGATATTTTTGCCCTAGAAATGACATATTTCCATATAATTAACTGATTTTTTAACCCCTAAATATTTTTTTCACACTTATGGCAGTGAAATCGGGGTCAGATTTTGAACCTTGTCTTAAGCAGGTTTCCTCAAATAAAGTGCAAAAAAAATAAGCACTGTTGAGGATATCATTTAGCACTTTCAATCCAAGTTACGAAAGTATGAGAAAAATTGACTTCTGTGCCACATTTTGGGCCAGGTTATATTCAAAATGTTAGTGGCATTTGAGCCAAAATAATTGAGGATCCCTGCTTTTTTTCTTTAATGTAGCATTAAAAAGAATGGAGATTTTAAGTTACTTTCTTCTTTCCAGTTTACTGACTAGTAGGAGACATATATTTCCAACAATGACATCCCCTTAGGGCATGGACATTTTTTGGAAAAAAATGCCAAAGGTGGCAAAACAAAATCTTGACCCAAAGATAGTTTAGGGAGAAAAAAACTTTCCCCAATCAGTTGAGAGATAAAGGAAAAACATATCTTAAAAAAAGAAAAAAATCTTGTTGCCAAAATCAAATGGTGCCCCCCCCCCCCTTATCAACAGATGATTGGTGGTGCCTAAGCACCAGGTGCACCACCTATGATGGCTACAACACTCGCATTTATTTGGATCTGAAATGCAGTTGTATATAGTCACACAGTCTCCTATGCATTGTGACTTTTCAAATAGATGGTCAGTTCAGTCTACACTCATATATTGCATGTTTTTCATTTGCAAGGCCAGACACATGCATAATTAAGTGTACAGAATCTGTGACTCCAGTATAGGAAACTGTAGGTATAGTGACAATCTAAAAAAACATTGCGTTTTATATAGACTTACACTACTGGTAAACATACTTCAGCTACAATTAGATAGTTACACTGACAGTGCAAGTGGGTGACATAAGAAAATATTATTGTTTAAAAATGTTCAATTTTTTAATAATTTAGAATACAAAGATACACATGTTACATTGCTCTTCGGAGGGTAAGGGTTAATCTTATTCTAAAATTGAATTAAGATGCTGAAGTCCCCCAAAAGCTGACACCTGTTCCAGCACTTGGCAGTCATTGAAAAATCTCTGTACAAACTTGAACAAATTATCTTCTTAAGATAGCTCAGCACCATGTGGTTCATTTTGCATAGTATGTACATTTTGTACATCTGCCCCTGAACCAAGAAAGCATTTGCCTTATCAAGTGATGGTAAATGATTTTTAGGGTATCAAAGCTTATTGGTAGCCGTGCTGCCATAAGGTTCTATTGAACCTCACTTCTTGTTCCAAAAATGGTTTATTTCTATATAGTTTGCTAATGATTTTTTTGTAAATGAGTTTCTCAACAGGTCCAACCAAACTTGTCCTTGGTTCATAACAATATAGCCAAGGATATTTAATTTTCAAAAAGTTGTCCCTGGTCAAAAACTCCTGTGAGCCAAGGATGATGTCTTATTCAAAAAGTTGCCCTTGATCTCAAAATTCCTATGGGCTAAGGACAGATTTCTGTTTGAAAAGTTGCCCCTTGTCAATAAATTGTATTTCAGGCCATGAAAGTACCCAGTGCTTTGTAATAAATTTCAGTGCCAACTAGAAATAATGGTTATCAGTTTCAAATAAAAGTCCAAACACCCTTTACTCTAACTAATTTATGTCAAATGTATATAGAAAATATAAATAAAAGTGTCTTCTGAAGATATTAAAACTTGAATTAAATTACATATGTTATGCCCTTTTCACATGTTTCCCCAGCCCCACAGCCACAAAATGATGTAAAAATAAGGTAAAGAATCATTTCAAGCAAGGACACGATTTGAAATGTATTTTTTTAGAGTACATCAGCTGTTAAGCTCCTGGTTTCATGTGAAACATTGTATTTCAATGTGAAATGAATATTCAAATTTACTGATGATCAAAATTCTACAAGTATCTCATAGTTTAATTGCAAAGCAATTGTCCTTCAGCAAGTCAACAACCAGTGTGCTGGACACGTGAATAAGGCAAAATCTAGCCAAGTAATCATGAATCAGTAAAAACATAATGTCATGTGCTTGTCAGTTGTTGTTTTAGCCCCTGGGTACCCGGACACAAGCAGGAAACTTTGCCAAATTTTGTTCTCATCAAGCTGGCAAGTTACCCTCAATTTGCAGGACAAGCATTTTCAATCGTCAAATCCCTGACAAAGTCCATGCCCAAAACTTTTCCCAAATACGACAAGACATCCCTGTATAGCACTACAATCCGGCTCGACTGATTTGATGTACTGACAAGAGAGGCACCTGCGGTTCGGCTGTCAGTGTCTTTATGTTATGTTCTATGTAGAGTCTGTGGATTTAAGTTAGTTAGCTATATAGGCGAGGGTTGCAAGTGCGACTAATCCCTGTATAGAGCCTAAAGGTGAAGACATACTATTTTGAGCTATCAAACATTGGGTGCAACAAGTCTTTGTTATTACATTAATTCCAATGCATCTTCTAATCAATAAAGGCCAAATCATAGTCAGCCTCCAAACAAAATTTTTCCTACCAAACATTTGGTTGTGACGTCAAAATGACGAGTGACTCCAAACAAAATAACTTCAACACCGAGTTGAGACCAAATTAAATTTTGCGCTAGATTGCACATGCTATTGAATTGCCATATACATTGGACCAAATGTTTGCTAACCGTTCATACTTTAAGTTTGATGGCAAATATTTGGTGACGTCACAACCAAATGTTTGGTAGGAAAAATTTTGTTTGGAGGCCGAGTATGAATTCGCCTTTACGGATGATTGGTGTTGAAAATCACCAAGCAAAGAAAATTTGGTGGAGTATTGATTTTTCATCACCAAGCATCCGTTACTTATAGAAAATACATTGTAACTATATATCAGATTATAAGATGACAAAGACTTGATGCACCAAATGTTTGGTAGCTCAAAAAAAGTATAATCTGACCTTAACTCAATTTTTTCGGCCCAAATGATCACATCAAGACACCATCATAACCCCGTATGTGATCTCCATCAGCAGAGACATCCACACTGCACAAATCCCCCATCTTATCATGACAAGTTCCCCACAGGGCCCGGTACCACTTGACTTTTGAATTTGTAGATGGTCTTTTATTTATTTATTTTTAAATAGACTTTGAAGGTTGAACCAAATTGATTCATCAGACCTTAAAAGATAGTCTTTACTTCATTTTGTAATATATCTATGTCGCTCTCTATTGTTTCAGGGTGTGGTGTTTTCAGGTCCCTTTACTCCTTTCATCCTGACCTGGATAGCATAATTTGTGAAGGTAGCACCCATCCTTGATCAGTAGACCGTGTGTCATCAATTAAACAAATCGTGTGTGCCTGAAAATGAAAGACAAGTTATAGGAAGTTAGTAAAAAAATGATCCCTCATGTCTTCCCCTACCCAAAATATTTCATTGTAAATTGATATTGAAGAGACAAGCCTAGATTCCACTTAGAATTAAACACTTTTAGAAATACTCTAAAGTCTAAAAGTGTAGGAAAAGAAATGGCTCAAATTGAGAGATAATCAATTTCCAATATATCATTCTGTGATGGTGGTGTGACTATCCAGTGTTTTCTTAATCCTAGATTTGTACCTCAGATGGTTGTGCCATATAAAAGATCAAACAAAGCTCCAAGAGATAATACTAAAAGAAAAAACAATTCCATCAAAAACAATTTGTTAAACCATCACAGGTGTAGAAACAATATATTTATAAAATTTGAAACTAGAAACACTGTTTTCACACCATTTTTTGCCTCCAGTGTAAAAAATTAAAGTTGGTAAAGAATTGCAATTTTCTCCAATATTCCTCAAAATCCGGAAAACTACTGATAAGTTATATCTAAAGTTGGGAGATAGATGAACTGAACATGGGTACAAGGATATAAAGCTATAACAATACACACTAGTATACGAGATCAGAACTGATGCTACCGTATTTCTAATAAATAATCAAATAAGGGAAAGGAGAAATACACATCGTACGCTAGAACATTAATAACAATCAGACAAATCACAAACAGGCCAGGATTTAATTTATTTGAAAAAAATCCTGGCCTGTTTGTGATTTGTCTGATTGTTATTAATGTTCTAGCGTACGATGTGTATTTCTCCTTTCCCTTACTGATAAGTTGTATTTCTATAAAATGTTCTATCAATTCATGTAAAAAAAATTATAGGTAAAAAAGTAATAATGGGAATATTTTTTATCTTTCGTACCAAGGACACTGTTCACAATATTTGATAGTTGACTGTAATCTTTGTATACTAAATGTAAATCATAGATCTGCGGATTGATATTAATTTTGACATTTTGTTGTATGTACCTTTTAAATTATGTCTGAGCTTTGCAGAATGATGTTATATCCCTATTTTCCATCACTATCTGAGATGGTAACACCCCTCCTCAATCAAACCTTCCCCATCCAACTTCCCATCTTATTTCTACTTCACATCTGACACAAAACAGGCCTAGCTGTATTCACCGTCAGCATAACCAACATGTGAAGTTGAGTGTAATATTATCACTAGTATGCTATTCATCGTCACCTATATATACCACCTGTCCTCGGTGGATGTTTTATCTGAGGCTGGTAAAGGACAAAT
>JXSR01S031902.1:42373-59412 GCA_000969725.1 Ophiothrix spiculata
GATAAGTTTTAGGATTATTAAGTATATACAATCAAAGGTAGGTCGGCACCAGGGGGGGGGGGATTAACGAAAGTGAAGTACAATAAGAACATGTTTTATTTTTAGCATGGTCTTGCAGTAAGGGATTATTAATTACAGTATCTAAGGTAGGTCAGCATCAGCAGGGTGATCACTAAGCTGGACAGTAGTGCTGTGGTCCAGAACAATTTTTTAGATTGATATGTCGACATAAATTTATTACGATGTCGACATGTATGTCAACATAACCCATCAAGCGGTACATGTAGAGCTGTAGCAGTCACATAAAGTTCGAGATACCAAGATACTGGATGCGAAAAGAGAGGAGAAAATTGACTAAGTAACGCTAACCCTATCGGCACATTGTGACCATTGGGTAAATATCGCCCGGCGCGGCGCCTGCTTAATAAATAACTTGAGGTCTCATTTTTTTATCATTTGATAGAAAACAAGTTATTTTTCAAAATTTGGTTTGAGATATTTCTAGTTATTTCCATTACTAAATTTCCTTTCTGACTTAATATAATAATAATAATAATAATTTATTTATTTCCAAATTTATACATGTAAATACAGTGAGTACACAATTGCATATTTACTAAGTATAAACATTGTGGAGGAGAACAAGAAAATAAGCCAAAGGCCTGTCAAGTCCTTGTCTCCAGTTTAAACTGTACATTATAAATAAATTGAAAGGCAAAGAAAAATTAAGCTTACCTTCCTCCCAGACCACAATTCGATAGCCAAAGAGTAGAATGATTGTTCATATGGTTTATGTCGCGACAGGACTTAACTTCTGTTATGTCGACATTATGTCAACATAAGCTCTGACGACAACAACACTACTGGACAGTGCTTGTTAGATCAACTGGCACTCCAGCCTAATTACCCAGTACTCATGGGAAGTTTATCTGGACGGTGCTCGTCAGATCAACTTGGCACTCTGCCTCGCTCAGATTTTAATTTTAATTTTATGACTGATTTAGTAAAAAAGAGATGATAAAAATATTTACAAGAAGAAGCAACATTTATTAATCTGTGTTAAGAAGATGGTTTGAAGTGAAGTGGTAAAATTGAAATGTTAATATTTTAAGGTAGTCAGAAGTCACAAACTTAAATCGTCTTTCAACTTCATATGCATGATAAACTATGAAAGTGATTTACAATCCCTAGTGGGAAATGTGATCAGGCATTTATACAATTGTATAAACTTGAACTGATGGCTCCATTTCCTTTCAGATACGATAGCTGATGTTTTATATCTGTCACCTTGCCGATACGATGTCCGATACCGATGTTTTAGTGCATCATCAGCTGATCAAAAACAGGGCGATAGGGCTAGGCCACGCTTTTAGTGCATCATCAGCTGATCAAAAACGTGGCCTAGCCCAGCTATGGCTAGGCCACGCTTTTAATACATCATCAGCTGATCAAAACATGGCCTAGCCAAGCTAGGCTTAAATCCAAACATCAGTAAAGTTCATCGGCAAAGACAGGTGATTTTATCGATACAATGTTTTGCCGATAGGGTGTAATATCGGCCTGATACGATGGCCGATACGATGAATCGGTTCAAGCTTACATTTGTATTGATCTCCACTTACTTGTTCATCTTGTTTTCTGTAACAGCCTAAGCGCAGCTCATCAACTTCTCCAGTGCCACCCCATTTTGAATCATTAACAGAAGAACTCTTATCGTCCGCATCCAATCTGCGTGAAACTCCGTCTCCTAACAACGAAGACCGTTCATCGCCAACTCTGATCTCTGCGGTAGAGCGTAGATCTCGACACCGGAGCGGCCCAGATATGAGTAGCCAGACACAAGTGGGGTTCAGCGCACGGAACTTGCCATCACAGCCTAGAGTGATGAGAAGAAACTCATCAACCTCATCGCAGGGTAAGGTGCACAAAGGGTCATGTTTATGGAGTGATATAAACTTATGATTAACCAGGTTTAATGACATTTGATAATCTTAGTTCATTTAGGGCATGTTCACACATAAGAATTTGGTCAGACTATATTCTCGCTCTTGAACTGCTCGCAAGCAAATTCCTAGTGTAAACGTAATTATAGAAAGTGACTAAAAGTGACGTGCCACTAGTTTTAATATGCAAGTCCTGTCGGACATGTATGAACCCAACTTATAAGTTATCTTGCTTTAGAGGCGGTTATGATTAGTCATCACTAATATGTGTGAACACAGCCTTAGTCACATGTGACCAGTGGTCTGCTTACAAGTCTAGCTCTTGGGCCAGTTATACACATAATATTGATGGTCAAAAGCTAACTTAGGTGGTTTACTGTTAACTCACTGAAATGGAAAATGTAATGCTGAAGAAAGAACCTTAAACCAGTAGTAATTTAGAAGCTAAACAATTATTTTATTGTCCAAGATTAATATTCCATTAATAAAAGCACTACAGGAGAATTTTGTTTTCTGTAGTAGTTTTATTAAATTGAAGTATAATGTTACATTTTGAAAGCTCTCGGGTCAAGAAAATGGTATAAATACTTTCTTAATTCCTGTACGAAGTATATACTATACATGTCATACTCACAAACCAGTGTGGTCTCATACATTTATTCCACAATATTTTTTGTTTTCAGGATCTATATCACCAGACTTGCACATTTCTATTTCTGCAATGAGGACCTCACCAACCGAGACCAAAATAGTAGGATATAGCGCCAGAAAACTGCCCCAGGGATCAGGGCTTCCTTCACAGTCTAATAGTTCAGATCCATCAACTGACACAGCTGGGCCCAAATTGACTCCCTGTGGAACACCAGATGCAACAGGCGATAAGGATCAGAACACACTATTAGATAAGAGTGCAGATATGACACCAAAGATGAATTTTACTACACGGAGCCCGTCACCCATCAAAATTGACTTTGCTATCAAAAGCCCGTCTTCTGAATCTCCACTTGGTGTTAGCGCACGCACCAAAAGAGCTATCGTTGCCAAAACAGCTGCCAGAAAAGAATGGAGGAATTCCAATCGGCCAGGACTTTCTTCACCGTTTTCTGATATCAGTTCGGTTTCGGATGATTCTCATCCTACCAGCCCATTGAGGAGTCCACCTGTGACCTCTCTTGATCCGAGTGATCGAGTGTCTCCTGATCTGACATTGAAAGCTGGCTTCAGTGCAAGAAGTTTAGCTCCCCCAGGACTAGTAAACACAAGTGATGCCAAAACAGGACCAACGTCTGATCCCTGTGGAACACCAGACAGTGACAGGAGCTCTCAAGCATCTCCAGTAGGTGGTTTTAGTGCAAGAAATCCTCCACCAGGTCTAAGATTATCAGGTAGGGACATACGCAAAGGATGTTTTAAGCACTTCCCACCATTCAATTCAAACTGTTACTTCCACAGCTTATAAACAACCCACTGAGTGAACCAACAGCCATTGACTTACATGTTAAACTGCTGATGGAAAACTTGCTATAGAAAATTCATTACACAGTCGAAGTGTGAATGAAAAAGACCTTCAGAAAGGGGAAAATCACAGCTTGATGTCAGTGTAATTTAAACAAATACCACTTAGACAATGTTCTTCATTCCCAAAATACAGTTTGAAAAGGAGCAAATTCAAAATATTTTCCACACAAATGAATGTAGTAGTGGAGTGACCTTGGTGAACATTCCATGGGGTTAGTCATATGGTTGCTGTGTGTTATGGGAAGAGCTTTAATCATCCTTTGGGACATACGTATGTATTGTATTATAGTAAATTGCATTTTGAAAACAAATTTTTGTGTCACTTTATTACCCATTTGTATCATTGTCCTTCTTAATCAAAATTATACTATTACATGGCATGATGTTATGTTAGTCACAAATCTACGTTTAAAGATTTAAAACTTTTCATTCTGGGCAGGATCAGATCTCACTGTGCGTGAACATCAAATAATCCGGTCGATTGTCACATCAACAGAAAAGTGAGATTTTACTTCAGTGTATAAGACCTGTTCACTGTTCAAGTGAAAAATATTCTTCATGCAAGATTAAATGAGGGGTACCCTGGCAAAATGTGCAGAAAGTTGAGATTTTCAAAATCGAGTTTATGACATATTTAACTATAATATAAATGTATAATCTCAGTTTTCGAATGATAAATAATATGTCACACTTTCTTTCTCTATTCTCCAGTAAAATATAAAAGTACAAGGCAGTCAACTGAATATCTGGCAATAAAAATTTCCTGCAAATGGATCTTAAAAAATTACCGATTACTATATCGTATGATAGGAAAATGTGATCAATTAACCGTGATTAATTGCACTTCACTCTTTGTGTTGGTGAGCGTATGGTACCATTAGCCAAAAGTTGTTTAGAATTAGTGCATCTAATAATGTATGGGTCTGGTTCTATTTATTTTTCACTTTTATTGCACTGAAAATGCGAGACAATTTTCGGAAAATTTTGTTGACAAATCGTGCATACTAATGAGCTTGTACGTAATTGGTTGAAAAAATGGCCACGCGATTGACATTCCGAAGATTTCCGAATTGATTTTGAAAAGGTCTATAACCTGCTGATATTTCTGAATCCTTTAGTAGCAGCATTCACCATATTGCTACACCCTTGCATAACTTGGTACACTGCATAACTTGCACATGTAACATATGTGATCACTTGTCTTTTCAACAGGTACAGTTCAGACATCCAAACCAACCATTGAATCCAGATCAAGACACCAATCCACACCAGGATCACTCAGGCCTGCTACCTCTACCCCACAAGGCACATCACTGGTGCGAAGCCTATCAGCAGACAATGAAGCTGTAGGGAACATTTCTGACATCAGTCCATCTAAAGTAACCCCACCTCCTGGTTTCAGCGCAAGAAACCCACCACCCGGATTCGGCACTAGAAGTGCTCCCCCAGGATTTGGAGACACATCACCTTTAACAGGATTAAATAAGGTCATGAGTTCAAATCCTCCTTCAGGTTTGGTGTCACATGGTGCTAAAATTTCCCCTCCGCCAGGATTCGGGAACGCCAAAAGCGGAATATCCGGATCCCGCCTGTCTTTCCAATTATCTTCATCAGTACGCTTGCCAGTAAACCAAACCCTACCTCAACATCACACAAGTCCAATGTATGATGCTAACCCAAACAAGTCACCGCTATCCAGTCCCGAAGACGCTAAAAACCAAAGCAACACTGTCGTCAGATTTGCGCGACAACAAGTCCGCCCATATGCAAAGCAGAAGGACATGCCCACCACTGCCGTCACAACTCCGTCCAAGGCCGCATCACCTGAGAAAGTGAAGCGCACTCTTGCTTCCGCCAAAGAAGAATTAGAAAACATTAAAAAGATACATTTGCAAGCGACTAATAAGATTCCGCCACATGTGCAACGATTAGAAGAGACGATTGAACGCATCAGTCTCAGAGCAAGATATAGACATAAAAGTGGCGAGGAAAAGAAAGCAGGAGTAGATCAAAACGATAATATTTCTTTTCATGACAAAGGAAGTGTTCAAAATAGTGGAGATAATCAAGTCAATGGGCTTTGTGCGAGTCCAGATGCTAGCACCAAAGATGATGATGAGCTACGATCGCCAGAACGGTTCCATAAAACAACATGGAGAGCTGTTTCCGTCAATCACTCGTTACTTGGTAGCGGTGTTCCACAGCAGTTTGGTTTTGGTGTGTATGCAATTTGCAATGTGCTGAGAACGCATGGAAAGGAACTTGATGAGTTCAATAAAGGTATGGTGTCCCACAAAGTAAAAATGCAGTATGTGCATTTATAAAACATAGCAGGTACTTCCTATTAGCATGCAATTTCTTTCAATTCATTCCCATGCTAGAAGGTTGTATGTGCATATAGTAGATACTTCCTTAAGTTATGAAAGAGAATTGGTTGTCTGCTTATTTGTGCAGGATTCCTCCAAGGGGGAAGGAAGAGGCTTGCAATATATTTGCAATGCACATACTGCATTTTTACTTTGTTGGGCAGTGTGGCTTATACGTTTTAAGCTGAATTCATACTCTTGACGCATTGCGTTTCAATGCGTTTTGAAACGCACAGAGCATTGCGCATTAAATTTTCAGCTCAAAACTACAGTGTACACATGCTCTGTGTGTTTCCATTTAGGAAGTGACATTCCATTCCAAATTTCTGTCCACCATCTGGCGTATGCCATCCACAATTCTTGTCTGGAACTAATCTTGGAAACCATATGCCCTACATTTAAAATATTTGGTGAGTGGGTTGAGCTTTGGCTGAACTGGTGCCAGCTGTGAATTGAGCACAAGATACGCTAATCAAGTACATAATTTGCATAATTTTATTCCAGCATATTTCCTGAACTGCTACAGTAATTTAACTCTGTGACATAAAGAGTTTTGGGTTAATATTGGGCTGCATGTTCCTTTTGGGTTATGGTCAAGGTCATTCAAGTTTAAAATATTATTTCAAGGTCAAATAACATAAATGTTCAAAAAGTCCATCTGAGGCAAGGAATTTTTATAGGGGAACTAATATTCTGTCGCCATCTGTCGCTCATGGAGCAGAGTTATTGTACCTCCGGATATATTTGGAGTTTACTCCGATATCCAGGCAGATGTTCACTTGACGCATATACAGCGTGTGCATTTCGTTTTACACGCATACCGTGTCTGCGTTTCAAGCAGCGTGTATTATGACTTGCTATGATCAAAGTACACCAATTTTCCAGCTAATTTTGTTGTGAAGACTCTCGTAGTGAGGCGCGCATAGCCGTAAAATGCCAGAGGTACAATAACACCCTCCATGAGCGACAATCCAAGATGGCCGCCCTCCCATAGGATTTACATGGTGGTGAAATCAAAATGGCAGAGAATACCAGTTCCCCTATAAAAATTCCTTGATCTGGGGTCATTTCACTATCACCTGAGGTCATGTACATTATCTAATGTTCTTTACTGATTACAGAGGGAATGGACAAAGTATTCATCACAATAAGAAATATAATCATCGACCACAGCAAGAAGATTCAACACAGGAGAGAACTGTTGGATATCTTAGAGATGAGAGCTAAGAAATGGACCAAGGTAGGATTATCATTACGTCTGCTGCACAAAGTAAAAAAGCAGTATGTGTATTGCAGATATATTGCAAGCTACTTCCTTTTCTCTTGCTAAAATCCTGCACAAATGAGCAGTGGACCAATTCTGCTGTAGCAAACATGTGTAAATACAACTTTTTATCATGGAAGTGGATTTAAGTGAAATTGCATGTAAATAGGAAGTACCTGCTATGCTTTACAAATACACATACTGCGTTTATACTTTGTACGGCAAACATGCCAGCCATAGGTTTGGAGAGGAGGTTCCAGATTCTGCGCCAATCTATATTCTGGCATGGAGTTAAATTTGGGTTATTCGGGTTTTCCCTGAAGCTGCACCATAGCGAGTAGCAACTGTAGCGAGTCCTGGCCTTCGCGTCTGTTTTGTTTTGACACATTGTTTTTGTCCCCGCCGAAATATTTCGAGATGGGGACTATAAAATGGGCTCCGTCCGTGTGTCCGTGATGGAAATGTTAACCCAAATGTTGACCTGCCTCTATCTCCAGGACCGTAAGGCCTACGATAATGAAACTTGAGTGACATGAAGGGTCTCGGGATATACTTGAGCTGCGCAACATTTTGGGGGGTGGTCGAAGTCATTCAAGGTCAAAAGGACATTTGAGGTCATATCTCAAAAATGTTCAAAAAGTTGACCTGAGGTCATCCAAGGTCATTTCAAGGTCACAGCTATAACTCATTGACCCTAGACCCTATATAGATTAAATTGGGACCATGTATAGCTCTTGACCCATGGTCAAGGTCAGTCAAGGTCAAAAGGTCATTTGAGGTCAAATTTTCAAAAATGTTCAAAAGGTTGACCAGAGGTCATCCGAGGTCATTTCAAGGTCAGAGCTATAACTCATGAACCCTTGACCCTAATTAGATTTAATTTGGACCATGGATAGCTCTTGACCCAATTACTGATCTCCACATTCGGCGGGGACATATTTTACGCATCGCGTAAACCAGCGTTCTACTGTTTTGTGTATTTGTGATGGCTCACCCTGAAAAGGGGGCACTTTGCAGATGATATCAATTATGATTTTATCATTTCATCTGTTACAGCATTTTCTAAGTTTAGAATATGCCTTACCTGTTGAAATTGATCAAAGTGATTAAATTTTACAACAGAAAATTTACTGGAACAGGGTTCGTACGGTCCTTGAGAGTCCTTGAAAATCCTTGAATTTGAAAACACCTTTTCAAGGCCTTGAAAGTCCTGGAAATTTGCACAGAGTCCTTGAAAGTCCTTGAAAATTGATAATTTATGGCTAACTGATCCCAAATTCAGCGAGTGTATTGATGTCGACAGGAACAAGAGTTCAGCATACTGCAAATTATGCTGTGGTAAGTCCTTGAAAATCATGCTTTTGGACCTTGAAAGTCATTGAAAAGTCCTTGAATTTTAAAGGCTCCAAGGTGTACGATCCCTGCTGGAAATTTACTACTTTGTTTATTTTTTGCTGCCTGTTTTCACCAGTTTCTTGAAAAGTGTTCTGTTGCAAAGTGTCCCTTTTGGGGGCGAGCCATCACTTTAGTGCCTGCTGGGATATTTATGGGGTACTTAAATGACACTTCTTTACAGAGATCTGTGAAGACATACCATAACAAATATAGCGCCCGCTTGTGGTCGGTCGAAAGTGTACTTGTGAACCCCGAATACCCCATTTGAACCCGATGTCTGAGGGTATGTGACATTTTCTTAAACAATTGCAACCAGCAAGAATCTTGTTTAAGCACTGGTTGAGTTAAGAATTTGCATCTCATTTAAGTGCTACATAGTGCACTGATAATTTCTTTACAAGAAAAAGATATCATTAATTAAAAAATCATCTTGTTTGGGCTTTCACCAGGGAAGCCAACTTGGTACTAAGTAAGCTAAAGGAAACATTTCTTCAACAGGGCTCCAAGATGTTTTTAAATTCAGTTTTGAATACAGGAAGAAGACTGGAGTACCCGGAGAAAAAAGCATAGACTCTAACCAAATGCACATAAAGCGCAGGGCCGGGAATCGAACCTGGGACCTCACTGGTGCAAAGCGAAGAACCTACCGCTGTGAGCGCTAACCCACTCCCCCCTGCTCAAGATACTTATTTCTATTAGGATCTTTCCATTAGGATCACAGACAGGGTTGTCATTAGCCAAAATATAGTGCCGGCTAAATTTGACAAGAATTTCAATAAGTACTGAATCAAGTTGCAATAATATCATTTTAAGACTGTTTTGAGGACAATTTGGCATTCTAGTGCCGGCCGGCAAGACCTAAAACACACCTGAGTGCTGGTTGCTGGTCCTGCCAACCAGCACCGACCAGCGTAGTGACAATCCTGGTCACAGATAATCTCAATTTCTCTGGCAGATAAAGATTCAGTCTGATTTTGAAATTCACCAGGAAACCAAAGTGGACAATTCTTTGGGATGGTCACAAATTTCACAAAACGTTACAAGCTATTTGATTAACTTGCACATGGGATCAACTTTTTCAATGGCTGCACAATGTTATGAATGATAAAATGATCCTATCGGAACCAAAATATTTTTTATACCAAATACAGGGATGAGAAAGTTCCTCTTTTCTGCTGATTTCCTCTTTTTTGATCATGTTCATATGCTAAAATTTTAGCTTTTTTATTCATTTTCAGCCCATTTTTGATCTTTTATCCAACTTTACAACGCTTTTCTTCTTTTTTGACAATTACCCATTCTCATCCCTGCAAATATCAAACATTTATTTGCTAAATTAATACAGCCAATAATATGCATAAAATGGTTTAAATGGTATATTTTACAAACTGTGCACCCTACAGTCATGAAATTTGGTGGGTAGGTGAGGATAGAGCTACGCTTGTGCCAGCTGCAATTTGAGCGCAAATATGCTAATTAAGTACCTAATTTGCATAATTTATGCATAAAATGTTGCTTATTTTTCAACTTTGTCCGATTTCAAAGATCAAGGTGTCAAATTGCTTGTCTTGGACCAGAGATCAAAAGTGTCAATGGCGACCCCATTGTCCAACCTTTCCCTTGGGGTCAAATTTTCAACTTTGCCCAATTTCAAAGATTAAGGTGTCAAATTGTAAGTCTTGGACCAGCGATCAAAAGTGTCTATTGTGACCCCATCGTCCAACCTTTCTGTTGGGGTCAAATTTTCAACTTTGTCCGATTTCAAAGATTAAGGTGTCAAATTGTTCGTCTTGGACCAGCGAACAAAAGCGTCAATGGTGACCCCGTCGTCCGACCATTCCCTTGGGGTCAAATTTTCAAGTTTGTCTGATTTTATAGATTAAGGTGTCAAATTGTTCGTCTTTGACCAGCGAACAAAAGCGTCAATGGTGACCCCGTCGTCAGTCCTTTCCCTTGGAGTCAAATTTTCAACTTTGTCCGATTTCAAAGATTAGGTGTCAAATTGTTCGTCTTTGACCAGCGATCAAAAGTGCCAATGGTGACCCCGTCGTCCGACCTTTCCGCTGGGGTCAAATTTTCAACTTTGTCCGATTTCAAAGATTAAGGTCTCAAATTGTACGTCTTGGACCAGCTATCAAAAGTGTCAATAGTGACCCTGTCCTCCGACGTTTCCGTTGGGGTCAAATTTTCAACTTTGTCTGATTTTTGTCTCGCCTGAAAAATTTCAGGAAGAGACATAGCGATCCAATTTTCTGTCCGCCGTCCGGAGCGTATCTCGGAAACCGCATGCCCTATGTTAATGATATTTGTATAGATAACGGTGTCAAATTTTTCGTCTTGGACCAGCGATCAAAAGTGCCAATGGTGACCCCGTTGTATGACCTTTCCCTTGGGATCCACCCCACAACTGAATGATTAAGTAGGCGGTCAATTCAGTAGGCGGTCGATACGCAGGCGAAACTACTGGTTCGCGAACCATCTTGTTACAGTACTTACCAACTTGTTGAGCTACTTGACTTAATGCAGAATTCAAATTTGTTGCCTAATGTTGGAAGGTCACAGCATGCTTATCCTGTTAGAATGATAACCAAAACTATAAACATGATTAAGTTTAAGAAAAGAAGCATGCAACATTTTGACACGTGAGATCGAAACAGAATGGAAATACACCTTACCAAATTGGATTATGGACTGAAAACCAGGATCTCATATGGCACATGTAGTCCACAAGGAATAAACCCAAACCCGTGCAATATGTGCCAATATGGATTATCAAAAATGATTACCCCTTTGAACCCTGGCCATTCCACGTGTTTCTGTACTGCAAACCATGGGCCAGCCCAAAAGTTTAAAAACACAATCTAACCTCGTAACTTACTTTAATTTTGATTTCCCTTGCTTTACTTTTCATTTAACAGTAGTCTGAATTGTTCCAATAACCAGTATTCACAAAAAGAATTCTATTTATGTCAAATATGTTGGTCTTAGCAGCATTTACGTTGTAGTCTATTGGCGAAGCCATATTTATTGAAAATAGTGATCAAATTTACCAAATGATGAGGAATTTGTCACCTCTGTCAAGTAAATAAGAGCAAAATGACCCATCAACCATGGGTTAAAAGCTTCATTGATATAAATAAGACCATTGAAAATTGTAACTATCCATGCCTGTTGACAGACTCATCAAGTTTCTGACATGTGACCTAAAAGCCGGTAAACCGGCTCATCTGGTATACAGTACATGTACACGTGAGCCGGTCGGCAAGTCGGGTTCAAAGGGTTAAAAGACAGATGTACCAAGACAAGTTTGCACTCTATTATGTTCAGGTGACTCAGAGGAAAGTCCTAAATTTGCCAACATTAATTGGGACAAGTTCCTCCAAGATGTACTTCTTAGCTATCATGATTTTTCATTTCAGAGTGCTTATGACCAGTCTCACATGAGTGACATTGCTAACAACAACACCATCAAGAAAGGTACGTGCATGTGCAAATTGCATGTTTAGACAATAATAACTGCGCACTATCTTTTTTGAGGTCATTGTTTAAAATCGGAGGTGTTTGTTTTGGGCCGAGGTTCTTTTCTGAGGGAGCTCCCGAATGGCTCAAAACAAACACCGACGATTTTAAACAATGACCGAATTAAAAGATGGTGCAAAGTTATCATTGTCATTAATAACCGTCTTTCGACATTTTTAATGCCTTTTATGAGTGATTTTATAAAGAAATATTTTGTTAAACTTATTTCCTACTTATCCCGAGAATTTCGATCAGTCCAGGCATGACGATCATCGCGTAATATGATATACGTGTGTGTGTAATCAAGCGTGTATATATGCGCGCTTGATTGTCATTTTATGAGAAAACGCATTCAACGATAATTACATCACATATGCGGGTCATTATAAGAAGTCATTGTTACCTGCTGACCCTGCAGTTGTATGCATATAAGTAGAAATAATCTTATTAGATTGGATAGCGCTATTACGCAGGTTATTAATTAGTTTTATACTTCGGTTACATATAGAAAGAATAGTCAGCCAAGCGCAGACTGAGCCAAAATAGAGAATGGGAAGTGAAACTGACAGGTTAAAAGTGCGCCTACCTCGAAGAGATGATTTGCTGCAATAATCAGTTGATTATTACAGCAAATCACCCCTTTAATTACAACAAATCTGCTCTAAATGCAAATGATGTGCCATTCTATGTCACAAAATAACCTTTATGCACATACTAGGTTTCTCCGTATTGTTATCTGCGCGTTAATCTGAAGTTGTTTATAACATTCCGCACGGTGATGTATATCTCTATAACAGTCGTTGCGTTGTCACTAATACTAGTGAAGTGTTTATTTATATGGGTGAATGGCGAGTATACAATTCGAGTAATAGATCAGTTCTTTCTGTACACGACTTCTGTGTGACCTATTCGTGGTGGGTACCAAATTTGTCCATAAGCTTGGAATAGGAGTTTCACGGCCTAAACAAAACCACATGACACACAAAAGAGCTCTTCCATTCAATTTTTCATCTTGCTAGTAGCTTGCCAATGCCTAATGCTTGGGCGAGACCTGATCCGGAGCTCGCTCTACAAAGTATCTTTCCCAAGACACCTGCTCTGCATTGTTCAGAAAAGTGTGACTGGCTAATACGTACAAGTTAAAACCCATGATCTGCTTGAATGCGAAGGGTCCTTTTCAGTATCAATGTAACTATGAACCATCTTCAGTGTTTAGTGAAATTGGCCACTGGCAAAGTATTAATTGTAATTTCAACCAATAAAGCAAGGGTCGCGCTAGGCTGCGTATTTGCGTCCCTGACCCACCGAATTCTGAATCTCACGCATAAATTTTGACGACATTGCAAGCTGTTCACCCTCGCAATGTAAATCTTATGATTGTGATTTTTCGGCGTCTACAAATTTTACATTTTTATGAATGAAAGTTTTCGTCAGTACTTTATTATAATTATTCATGATCTATTATTACCCATATTAGTCTATATATCAAAATTTCATATTAATTTCCAACATTTTGATATATATCACACACCTTGAAAGTCACAAGATTTACGAAAAAGATTGAATTCTAGAGAATTTTATCAACATAAAATGGCAACACTCTGCACTTCGGATAGATAATTTTTCCGTGAAATGATCGATCTAAAAGCATTAATTTCTTTGAATCCATGCATTATGAGAGATTCACACCAACATAAAACAACTCTAATTTCTTTAAATAATATTATCAGGTATAAAACTCCAAAAAATATTACAAATACGTCTCAAAATTGACTTTTACAAAAATGACAACACTGCCGAATTCTGCAGTCTTGCACTCGAAAGTCCGAGATTGCTTTCAAACTCGGACACAAAACTATTGATGTCTCAAAATGTATTACTTCTAAAGTGTCAGTTTTGATATTTTGAATATAAAATTATGTTGAAAATCCCAAGTTATGAAGATCACTGAAATATCAGCTATCACACAAAAAGCTTGTAAGCTTAATCACATACAAATTGCATTGTGAAAATCAATGATAAATCAAAACAACAGGACAAGGCGTTTTTTGCCTTGCATTTCAAAACAAAATGATCATGGATGCAAATTAAGATTCATTACAATATAAATAAATAAACAAATAGATAAATAATGAAATAAATAAATAAGTAAATAGGCCTATAATAATTACAGAAATAAATAAATGAATTTGAAAATAAATAAATAAATAAATTATTTTAGGGTTGTTCAATTTCATGGAAAATAGGTCTTTTTATACGGGACTCTCCACTTTACATCTGGGACTCACCATTTTTGTAATTTTTACAAGCTCATGAGTCCCAAGGACTCCCTGGTCTGAGGATCCAGTGCCAAGCTTGCAATAAACCACTTCATATACTGTAAATGCCAATATTTTCACGTGCAGTAGTTTTCGTTCAAGAATAATTTCAAATCATTTCACTCGTTATAATTTTTGCGCTCGTGAATTTTGTAATCTGCAGGAGTATATACAAACCGTTTTTCGTAGTACAGTTATTTTTTGCGCTAGACAAGCTGGGCGTGAAAATAATTGTAGAAAAATACCACTTATACAGTATAGATAGGATGATTCGGATAAGTACAAGCTCCTGAGGCGTTCTTCTGGCCTTGGGTGCTTTGTCTGAAGAGTGACTTGATTTTTGTGACTAAATATTTGTAACATAAAGATTTGTTTATAAAATAGTGAAAGTATCATTAAAATCGGAGCAGTTTTAAGCATTTTACAGTGCTTTTCGGTTTGAGGCTCACGATTTAAAGGTGCAGAAGGTCTTTGGAGAAAGACTTCTTGCCTGCTAGAGCAGCCTTGATTTAAATAATGTGGTTATTCATGGACAGTTAAGTATGCTGCTCACCTCTGACCGAAAATTTTGTTGAATCAGTCGGGAAAATCAGGGATTCTTGTGAATACCTAACACGTCAATGCCATAACTCGACCTAATGTCCTGGAAGGAGAACGTGGCTGGAAGAAAGGGTGCTAGAAAGTGATACGCTTTGATATATAACTAGGGGATGAAATTGTTAAAGAAAAGGCTTCTAAAAGGAACATAGTATTAGCTAGATTTACATGTTCTACACTTTTAAAGTGCTGGAATTCTTGTTTTAATATACATCAGGTGTAGCTTGTATATACATATCTGAATCACCCTTTATATTGTCCATTTGTTTTCCACAGGACTATTTACCCCTACAAAGAACCTACATCCAAGACTAGGCCGTAGTCTCTCTGACAGTGAAACAACTGTTCTGCAACACCGACGGGATTATAACACCAATACGTCACCCAGTGATGCACACCCCAAAAGGGAGTCCCATGCAGTCCCTATCATGCCACCCCACGATCCTGTCAATCAAATACGTACACCACCTAAAAGGGAGTCTCACGCTGTCCCTATTGTAGACCCTAACGATGAACTCCGCCTTGAAAGAGACATCTTGGATCTCCAGAGAGAGTTGGAGGCAAGACAACAAAAGAGAATTGAGAAAAAGTCGCATGCCATTCCCATCGTAGCACCGGAGGACAAGGAGAATGCGCAGACTGAAGAGGGTGCTGTTGATGTAGCTAGTCCACTTGGAGCCGGTGTTAATGACTGCAGCATTAAAGAGAATAAACACAAAGGTAATTATTTGTCAAGATTTAATGAAAATACACTCTGCACCATAAGTTCCTACCCATGATTTTGACATGCCTGAAGATGAATTTAATTAACTTTTTTTCTGATAATATTTTGCACACCAACCAAGTCTCATCGAATAGCCTGAATAAAAAGTCAGAATACGTCACAGACGGTGAATATAAATGGTCAGGGAATTGCTGCCGAAGCAGGCCATGCTCGGTGGCTTAATTGGCATAGCTGAACATTGGATTGGGAAAGCGGGAGTTACGGGTTCGAATCCCAGGGGGAACCCAAATTTTTTTATGACGTATTCGGACTTTGATTGTATTTAAGCATACGAGAGTATGGGTTAATGTTCAATGTTGTTGTTTCAGTCTCACCCAGCATTGGGCTATTCCAGATATGTGACCCGTCATATCGAAAGGTACCTTAAGGTCTGCTTAGTAAATTACGAGATACGGGCCCTTGAAGCGGAGCATAGTCAAAAATCAAGTCCAAGGTTGATTTTCTAAATTTTTCAGAAACCTTACCTTTGAAGTGTATTCTGTCAAATTGATCTGGTTCCAACATCAGTTATTGTTTCAAGATTTAATTTCATAAAAAGAATGTCTATGAACTCATCTAAAAAACAAGCTCTACTGTAACACTGTAGTACACCACCAGGGTGTCTCAACTATAGTACATTTGTACATGTAACACATCTTTTGCTTTTTATCAGTCATAATAGTTTTTTGTTTTTCCCACTATTGTTAACCAAGCTTCGTATAACGGACGAAGCGAGGTTTATGTAGGCACAGCAAATGTGCTTCAGCGCTCACGTGTTGAGAACCATTTACTAGTGTCCTTTTTCGTTGCCAAGCGATCATACACAGTCATTGTGTCACGGCGCTGAGCAGGAGTGAGCAGTGCAATATCACAGTGCCAGTAAAATGATAAGAACATAGAGTTGTATATAGGTATGGCGGAACAAGTTTCACCTTTTTGTGATTGTTTGAAAAAAATTTGAACGTGTGTATGAAATAGTATTTGTTTATGTGCATGCATCGTTCGATAGTTTTTTTAAGAAATGGTTATCGTATTCGCCAAATAAATGATTTAGACTTGTAGCGTTACACTGCATTCTGGGATGGTCTCGGATTTCATAGATCAAATAATAAGAGTTAGTCGTAAATCATGCATGAAGAATATTGCCTATCCACAATGCATTTCTGTTTCTTTAGGTGTCGTCTTCTAGATTACAAAATGGATATCTTATAGTTTTTTCTACTGTCCACAATTGATAAAAAAAATGTAGTTTGAACATGTTGAATGTATTATTATGTGTTGTTTTGTTTTAAACATAATGTACTAAAACGTAATTTCTAATAACCAGTTGGCAGTTGCATTGTGTGACGGGTTTTA
>JXSR01S031902.1:69810-85307 GCA_000969725.1 Ophiothrix spiculata
ATTAGAGAATATAAGATTTGTAATGGGTATCCCTCTGGGATCAACAGTAACTTGCTTGACAATTTGCCATGATAAGATGATTTAAGGTCACAACCTTAATGCCTTCAGCAATTTGTCTTGGCCTTTAACCCTCGTCTGCCTTTTTTGTAACACATCTTCCTGGGGGGATGTAAAAACAATTACCTAATTGCTCAGGGTCGCTTCTTTTTTTTTGGCGTTTTGGTGCAATCGGCGATCATTCGTGGGGGGAAGACGAGGGTTAAACCACCAGCATTTTATCTTGGTTTCTATTATGTATGGTGCAAAATTTTCAGGATTTATATTTTCATAATTGAAGAGTGCTCTGGCAAAATGAGTGGAAAGTCATGCTTGATGATTTTGAGAAAACAGCTGCTGAAGTGAAAATTGGGCCAAATTTTCACTTTTTTGTTTTTAGGATCTATACATGTTTCTCTAACTGCATTTTGGAAGATTTTTTTTAGTTTTGCCAAAATCTTTTATAATCAATACTTTTTTAAAATTTTAATAAGTTTTTTGTTAAAACACACACATTTTCTTAAAATTGGCAAATTTGTGAATAAGAATGAGAATAAAAGATAAGATTTCTTGTTTTGCCTGTCATCTCATCATGGATGGGTGTGTACATTATTTTATCATAATGGACACCCATTACTCAAAATAACGTACACACCCATCCATTATGAGATGACAGCCAAACCAAGAAATCTTATCTTTTATTCTCTAATTATCTCTCCTTTTGATGCTGAGAAAATGCATATTTCAAATATGTAATAAACTCAATTTTGAAAATTGCGACTTTCTGCTCATTTTGCTGGAGAACACCTCATTTTAGACTTTCACATTTCAGCTTTTATTTTGTTGATGTACATTACCATTCCATATACACTGCCGCTCGAAAGTATTTCCGCACAAAACCTTTATGCACATCACTACTTTCGTCTGCACATAAAAAAATTGAGTTTATATACATTGCTGCACATTTGTTTTAATTTAAAACTTACTACCTGAAAATATTCTATCCTGTTACAAGGTAATAATGTGGTTATGAAAATTTTTATTACTTACATAGTAATGAGATTTGTACTTAAGGTGTATTTGTATATGGTCCATGAAATCAGCCATTTTTATGGCAATGGAAGATCAAATATGAAAAGAAACATCAATTTATTCATATTGAATAGATAAGTTACCTAAACTAGTATGAATCTTTGATGATTATGATTAAGATAAAAACAAGGTTTTTGAACGTTATTAATTGTGCGGAAATATTTTGGAGCGCGAGTATACATTTTGTTTTATAGGTTCTCTTATGAATATAACAGTATTGCTTTATATGGATATATTCCATTCCATTCAGAATAAAAGAAGATATTGGGACCTTCCCATCATGCATTTCTTTCTGTAGGATTTTTTACAGGAAATTGTTTCAAGCTGTAGTGACGAATTTTGTACGAAATGCAAGATTACAACAACTGATAATAATTTAGGATAGTTTCATCACTACAGCTTGAATGATTTCCTGTACAAAATATCCCATTAGAAGCAAGGCATGATGGGAAGATCCTGATACCTTCTTTTATTCACAATTATATTGGTGCTCAGTTAACGACAGTTGATTTTTCTATTTCAATATTTTTATATAAATCTATGCAGCTGGTATTCGTTTCATGTTTAGCTGTCAAGTACCACATTGTTCCTATTAATCGCCCACCAGGGCAGACTTGCAAACGGGGGGGGGGGTGGGGGGGGGTTGGGGGGGGGGAACATTCCATAAAGGGTGAGCGATTATTACAGATCAATTTTCAACACCAAATTTGCACAAAATTACCAAGTAAGCTTAACAATTACGGCAACTTATAAGGCAAAATAATAATTTATTGGACAATTTAAACACAAATCCATGGTACGGGTTGCATTTACAAACAATGAGGCCCTGTACTCTGGATTTTTGTTTACACTGTCCAATAAATTGCCTATAGTGCTATGTGGCCGCTGATAACCCGTAAGTACTGATATTGTTTACTTCATTTCCAGGATCGCGACCTTCTTGATTAACTTCTGGTACTGTTTCCTGTTAGTACTCCCAACTGTTAGTAAGCATAATGATATACAAAATATTCAAAATTGAATGTTTTTAACACTCCTCTTTGAATTTTTTTAGGGTGGGCATTTAATAGAGCATGGGTGATTAATAGGAACAATATAGTATTTATTTACATATAGTATTTCTTTAACACTAATGTCTGTAACTTTCGTTATATTTTAGGGATGGACATTCAACAGGTCTTATTGGCCTTCCCGTCCTTTCCTCCATTAGAATACAAATACTACATGGATTGAGCAGGGGTAGAAATTCGTTCAATGCTGCGCTCGCAAATCTACCAGGGAAGAATCTTTGCAAGAATCTTTTGATTCTTTTGTATTCAATACACAGTGAATTCTACTCAATTTACGAGAATCTATTTGGATTCTGGCAAAGTCTGCTAGGGGGAATCTCTGCGAGAATGGATTCTCAGATTCTCACCGAATTTTTAGCCCTGATTGAGGTGAAGTAGTGAGATCTATCTTTGCCGAGGAACTGGTCATGTGACTGTTATCCTGAGGTCGCAGGCCGAGGGATGATTGTCTCATAGCCAGTCCCAAGGGATGGATAGATTCAAGCCTTTTCTTTTAAGCAGAAAAGGACCAGGCACCAGAAATCTGAAAAAAAGAGCAACTCCTGATCCTCAAAATGTCCAGGGCACCAAGAGCCATTTTTTTTGGAACCAGGAGCCATTTTGGAAATTACATATAATATTTCGGAACGTTTCGATTTGGAAACAGAACAACTTGTTTTATTTTCTTCTGATACGGATTGTTTTTCCAAAAATATCTACTTTCCAATCATTTTCTTCATAAATATAAAATTTTACACGGCAAGACTTGGGCCCTGTAGTAGGGAAATCCACCGTCGCCAGGGTCTCATGGCGCAAAAAGTCGGGAACTATATATATGGTAAAAATCGCCCGGCGCCCGCTTATGAAAAAGCGTGGATAGATTACACTACTTTACCGATAAAACCATGTAGTATTTGTTTTATTACATCTCATTGACTCTGGGATGAGCTTGTAGGGACCAAAAACGACCAACCGGGAAGTAGTTCATTTTGATCGCCAAATGAATGATTGATCGCGATTTCTTCATGAATATTTGTGAGGTGTAATAATATTATATTACTCAACAAATTACCTCTGATGTAGCCATCAGTTCAATTGTCTTCCAAAACTTTATTTTTCTGCATTTATGTGTGTGCTACCATCACTTTCCTTCCTTGTTAAGTTGTTATTAACACACGGTTTTTGTGAATGCTGTTATAGATTGAATCTTCAAACATCTATGGGGTCATTCCGTGTCAATTCACCCAATGCATTACACCTCACCACCTTCAAATTTGGTTTGTGGAGTAATTTTAACTTTATAAGCCAAAATTTCAAAAATGAGCTCAATCGGACATACAGTTTTCACGTTACGACACATTCTATTTTGCCGATTTTCCCTAAATTAGACGCACCCGCAAATACGAAATGATCATATCTCTGTAACCGCTGAACCAAATTTGTTGAAATTGGTGTCTTTAGAAAGCTAATGGCCCATATTTACAAAAGGGGAATAACTTGACAGTGTATAACAGCATTAGTTTTGTTACATGTAAATATTTATAAGTGTTTATGCCAAACTATTAACCAAAAGTATTATTCATTATCTATGCATTCTAGAATTTTATACCAAATATCTATAAGTGAAGTAGCTTTTATTTAGAAAATGTCATACTCTCAGTACAAACAAAACCATTTCTTTTTGAGCATGATTACATCTCATTTTGTGAACATCAATTCAAACATATCAATTGTTATGTCACATTTGCGACAGAATAGTCAAATTATGTTATCGGATGAGTTGTGTGTGAATTTTGCCGGCTTAAAAAGCGCTCAAGCGCAAGGCTTTCTTCAGGAGAATTTAGTTACCAGTCATTCCCAGTACTTACACAGCAACGATTCCAAGATTCAATTCTGGCAAGTCAGCCCTCCCCCGCCGGGAATCAAACTTGGGTCCATTGTGTGCAAGGCGAGATTCCATTTGCACTGTGACGACTTCTTCGACGGAGGCTAACGGATTTGCAACTAAAAATTTGCAACTGAAAAATGCTAATAGTAACAATAGTCTGCGTGGCTAGCGGATTGTGTGAGCATTAACTGACTTTAACTTACGATGACAGGCGGAAAATCCAAAACTGCAATCGGCAGGTCTCCATTGCGTCGTCACAGTGTAAACGCTATGGTGCCCCATAGCACATGGTGCAGCTGTCTACATGGTTAAAGGACGATCGCGGTGATATGTTCCTACCTGTAGATTTTGTTTATTTTTTGTCAGTTAATAGATAAGAGTCTAAAATTCAGCAATAAAAAAGGGGGTCACCGACCATCTTAAGCACGCTATGGCGTCATATATGATGACGTCATTTTCCTTTTAATTGAAGATAACTTGAAAACTCAAAAGGGTATAGGTTAATTTTTAAATTTAAATTTTTTATCTGTTCGATGTTATAAAACAAAATTCTGACATGAAAATTGTCTTTTAGATTTTACCCCATGTAATTTCATCTCCAGCTATTTTTGGAAAACTCCATATTATTTTTTTGATTTGACATCCACTTGACAATCTCAATTGACCAGCCAAAAATAAAAAAATTCTACACGTAGCAAATATTTGAAAAATTAGCATTTTGTGGTAAAGGAAATCACACATAAAAAGTTTTATCACTGAAGGCCCTTTGGCTCGGGAGCACTCGTAGCAACTTCTTACTATTTTGTGCTATTTTCCACGCTTACCTGGAAAACAATGCGTAAAAAACTAGCGCATCGCATTTTGTGTATTAGGCGCAAATCTTACGCTGAGATACCACACGCGCGTTTTGTCAAAATCTTCCCGCCACTGACCAACAACTGATTCTGTAACACTGCCACCTGTTTGTGAAAATTAACACCGCAATCGTCTTTAACAGTGTAGTTGTATATTGCTAGTTTCTTTAGTAGTGAAATGATTTTATGGGTATGAGAAGTACTAGTTGATATCATAGTAAATTATGTGATGTATGTTGGCCTATAATCTTAAGCGTCGTCTAACAACAAAAAATCTAGAAAATATCTTGAGTTCCAACTTTTTACCCTTCCTCTAACCAAACTCACAATAAGCATTTTAGAAGAATGACCGTCACAAAAGGAGAGGACGCTATTCCAAATGGGTAAAATTAAGATAATAGGAGAGGGCGTACTTTCGTTTGGGTAAAACCCAGGAAACGCAAAAAACACATTGCAGCCATACCTCAAAAAGGCTTATGACACAGATAACACATTCTAAATATCAGTAGTTTGTTTCCAAGTAGTCTTGTATTATAATGTAGATAGTAGATTAGAGGGACGTCAGATGTTGACATGTTGAGTGCAAGAAAGTCTTATCTGTAAAGCTGCTATTTTAGATAAAACTGAATTGCATACTGTAGAATTAGAGAATAAAAGATAAGATTTATTGTTTTACCTGTCATCTATCGTCTCATAATGGCACCCATTAGTATTTACTCAAAATAATGTACGCCCATCCATTATGAGACGATAGATGACAGGCAAAACAATATATCGCCATCTTTTATTCTCATTCCAAGTCACAAATTTGAGTCATAAACCAAAAACGATGTAAATTATTGCAAAAAACTATAAACATTATTATTGGAAAAAGGTACACCCCTATTCAAGCATGAAATAGTCCAAACCCAGTAAAGCTGTGCGTATACCTGCATCGCGCCGTGATTTTGAACGCGCGGCTCCACTGCGTTTCACGCTGAACGCACTGTCATATATCGTCTCATAATGGATAGCCAATATTCCTTATTAGAAGTAAAATCGCACTCAGTGACTAAGAATGTCCAATATTGGGTCAGTGGTTCTTGAAATGGTTCTTCAGCTGACAGGGTGAAGAGCTGGGAGATGCATTTTTAGGGATTTTTCACATTCTACTGATAACTTGTTAAAAATATAACATATGGCAGCTGTTAAAGATACGACTTTCTTGCACTCACATGACTGTCTAATATGGTGCTTATTATTTCAAACTGATTTTCAGGGACTTAACAGTATATTAATCAACTGTTTTCAGTACTTAACCTGTTTTGTGTGTAACGTTGTTGTTTTAAAAAAAAAATTATGCCATCAAGTATTACTGTGAGATCTCTGCCGCAGAATGTGTATTAAACTCCTGTACTCTGTTATGATCAAAATAAATCTGATACTGGAAATAAAATATAGCAATTACGGCTACGTTGCGTTTAGTACCACCAAACTTTGTCAGGCCACTGATTGATCACGTGACAGGTGGGGAATTTTTCAGACGACTTCATCCTATGTGTGTGAAAGTTGGTGGCATAGTCCTCCCTTTCTGCTTTCTGGTTGCTCAACACTTTTCCAAATGGCTTCCTGGACTCCTCTCAAAATAACGTTCCTCCTTGCCCAAGATCACAACTTCCTCCACATTAAAGGAGTGTTTAAGGCTCTACAATGATTGAATACAGCAGAGTTTTGATCCTTTTGGAGTTGGTAAAGTCTAGATTTGAGGGCTCGTTAATCTCACCAATGTGAGATTTACCACAGTCTTGATTGTTACGCGCAGCACAGAAAATACCGTAAATGAGATTACATTGTTTCTCCTTTGGAGTTTTGACTTTAAAAAGAAGTACTGAAACCAAAGGATTTGTATGTCTTTTTCAGTCAGTGCTATATTTCCAGTATTAGATTTCATTTTGATTTATTTTGACCATATTTGAAACTCAACTGGATGACTAATCTTCACCAATTTTTTTCCTGTACTCAGTTATTGGACATTATTTGCCTCTTTATCTTTGTCATAGTTTTTCTGACTAAATATTGATCACTTGACTACAAAATTACAGGGTCGCATTAATATTTAGTGGTTGCAATACTTTGTTATAATTTGTTTGGTTCTCCGATTCCTCTACATATGTTATTATTACGAATGAAAGCTTTTAAAATGAAAAACATGATTATATTATGTGTTTTGTCAATAAAGTGTCATGTTTTCAAGTGAGTGTGAACAATATATGCAGAGGACAAACAAATTCAAACAAATCAGATGCCACCGGCTGCTTGAAAACATTGGGTTCTATGGCAAGACAAACTCTAGTTTAATTGAGTGACCATCATTCCCAAACCAGCCTCTAGTCATATTCACTTTTCTGACTATTGGCAATATTTTCGACCATGACACATATTTTCACTTATAGCGCAAAATAAACTTTGCTGCATTTACGGCTCCTTTGGAAAAGACGGCCACAATTATTATCAAGCATACTGCGAGTCCACAGATTTATCAACCAAATGTTTGTTTTGTTTCAGTATTGTTCTTTCATAACTTTGTAAAAATTGTTGATAGTGATTAATTCACTTCATTGTAGACAAATCTCAGAAAATGAGAACAAGTTGTATTTTTTAAGGCCAGTTGTAAGACTGATTTCAAGTGGAACCAGCTTTCAGTTGTATTCAGTTTTTCAGTAACTTGGTTATTCCAGTAATCTAAAGGACCTGTTAAGTGTATTATTGGTGTTAACAAGATCAGTATTCTTTATAGTTGCTGTATTTGAAGTAACGTAAGGTCTTCCATTTGATAAAAAACTTTCTTTCTTACGTAAATTATGTGTAGTATGTGTGTATTATTTTTGAATGTCTTGGGGATCAGCCTCAGTAACAAATCAATATATTGAGCTATAACGTACACCTAAGACTGCGATCACATTACTATACGGGCATGTTTTTCCTATGTGTAGGACCTTTTTTTTTTCTGTGATACTATCCACGATATAAACCCATCATCCCTGTACTGTTTATATTACATGAAGCCATTTCAAAAACCCTCTAATCTCACTGCAGAATGAAATACTGTTTTTCCAGGGTGAGATCAGAACGCAGGCTAGCTCTAGTGATTATGGACAGTACTAATATGGATTTACATTGTGGATAGTATCAAGTTTATTATGAAAAATAAAGGTCCTATAGATTGGACAAACAGTCCGTATAGCGTATAGTATAGTTCTATGTGATCGCAGCCTAACATACACTGTTTTGGCCATAGGTATACATGCAGAGTGTATGGTAGTTGTTCGTTGTGTCTATACATTGATGTGTGACTCAGTCTTTAAAGTGCTTTCTATCAATTAACAATAAGTTGATCCTGGGTTTCCCAATCGGAAATCAATCTTTACTGTAATTTTAGCCCAAACAGTTTTGCCTATAGCTTATAAGCTGTGACATTAGCTCCTGCAATTCATACACGTAAAAGCGGGCAATTTGAATTGTTGTTTGGATGGGTGGTAGTGCGCATCCATTTCACGCCTATTTCGGTGTATCGTTATGCTTTATCAGTGCATTGTGGGATTAAACTTCAGTAAAGATTGACTTCTGGTTGGGAAACCCAGGATCCATGTATTGAATTTACAAGAAACCCCCAAACTCTAATAGCTCACTTATGCAATTTTCACAACTTACAAGTTTACAAAATATAAATACACGTTCATCATATGCACACAAATCTATAAAATGTTTTCACAACATAAAGATCCATTTCTATCAGGTGTTCTATGTCTATATCCCAATCTTAGTATCAGAATTGACCTTGTAGATGTTACAAGATACAGTTACATATTGTTATAGTACATGTTACGTCGAGGAGCTCATGGAGTTGGTGTTTTCTTATACTAGCATATTCAATTGAAACACGCCACACAGACGAGAAACTTTGTTCTGCTTAGTAATCATATCAGTGGCCTTGTGTACGGCTGATGTTTCCAGGTCATAGGAAACATCTACTGTACACAAGACTATAGATTATGATCACTAAGCACTAAGGTTTATTGTCTGTGTGGTGTGGTACAATTGGAAACAATTATGCGGACGATGTCCAGATCTACGTAAGATTTGATCCAAATGTTGATGGTGATGCAGTTTGTGCACTATACAGATTGGCTAAGTGTGTGGATGACCTTCAGTCATGGATGCTGAGCAATAGATTGAAACTGAACCAGTCAAAAACTGTGTTCTTTGTTGCTTGTTCTAGGTATCATTTTGAGTCCCTGAAACATCATACTCTTTTATTTGGTGATCAAGAAATATGTAATACTTACTCGATCCGTAACCTTGGTGTTACATTTGATAGCTCCATGACCATGTGCAATCACATCACTGCTTTGTCACGTTCCATCCACTGGCAGTTGCACAATCTCAATCGTATTCGCAAACACCTCGACACTGAGACATGTCATAACATTGTCAAGATTGGATTATTGTAATTCACTTATGTATGGTATTGATAAGAAACAGCTTCATCGCCTTTAGGTCCTTCAAAACAAGTACGTGTGCCTGATTTTGTGACGACCTACGCACGCTCGTGCCTCTCCATTACCTTCACTGGTTGCCTGTTACCCAGAGAATTGAATACAAACTTCTCCTCATCACATTTAAAACTTTTCATCTGAATTCCCCTCAGTATCTCGCTTCTTATTTTCAGTTATACAAGACCGCTTATGCTCTTCGCTCCAGCTCAGCCATCAAATTTCATGTGCCTCGCACCAATAAACAACATGGTGATCGTGCCCTGTTAGTTGCTGGTCCTTACTTTAATATGGAATGAATTGCCTGTTAACATCCGTGGGCTTGAGCACATTTCTACTTTTAAAAGTCATTTAAGTCTCATCTGTATACTAAACTGTAGTTTTCCTCTTTTTCTATTTCTTTACGCCTTGCCTACTTTAGTAAAAGGCGCTCTATAAATCTCATTATTATTATTATTTTAACAATGGAAGGGCTCACTCCGCAAGGGAATATGGATATGGGGCCTTGGATTCCAATAGGACCTCCGCACCCAATGCAGTTTTTAGTATTACTACACCTCAATATTTGTAAGTTAATACAGTATTTTTAGTTAAATAGCGCAGACATGATTATCTTCAGGTTTTCGCCTGAATTCAGGCAAAAATGTTTGGATCTTCACTGTACAAACGTATTGGGAAATTCACATTTTCAGGCAAATTCAGACAAAATTACAAAAAGCCATAACCATCCCTGATAGCGGAGATGCGCAAAATTCATTTTTGGCTACTTTCCTGCGTGTGCGTTAATACTCAAGTACAGCTGTGCGGGTATGCGTTCATGCATTGTGCCTGTTTGTTTTACACACACGCGAGGATAGTAGTAAAAATTTCCGCATGGTACTACCGGATGGCTCACGGCAAAGTATTGAATTTGTTGATTTATGATTTATTTTCAAGGTTTATTTCGACGTGTAGTAAAACAAATACAACATGGTTTATTTCAGAGAAGTATTGCAAAATACTGTCCCTCTGTGTTGGATGATGGATACTTCCTCCCTCGGCTGCGTCTCGGGAGGAAGTCTCGATCATCCAACATCTATGCATCTCCCGACCGGTTGCGACACATTTGGACTACTTTCATATTCCACTGAAGGTTTCGTAGGATTCATTAGTATTAGAGATAAAAAAACAAAACACATGTATGATTTTTAAGATGATTTATTTATAAATTATAAAATATATTTTGCATTTTTACACAATGTACATAATTCATTTGAGTTTGGTAAAGCTTGCAAAGGACCAGACGTCTGCATCGCCTTTCATCATGTGACACAAGATAGGCCCAAATTATAGTCCTTTTTGAGCTACCAAATATTTTGAGTAACAAGTCTTTGTTATCTTATAATCTAGTAATATAATTTCAATGCATCTACTAATCAATAATGGATAATTGGTGCTATAAATCACCAAACATTTTCACCAAACAAATTTGGTGAGAATGTTTTGTTATTTGAACACCAATTATCCGTTATTGATTAGAAGATGCATTGGAATTATATTACTAGATTATAAGATAACAAAGACTTGTTACACAAAATATTTGGTATCTCCAAAAAACTATAATTTCAATGGCCCAAAGTCATATCTGCAATGGCTGTCATGTGTTATAAAAAACATTACAACTCAAATGTCTCCTAGTTATGACCTTTTTTCTCAAACCAGTTCATTTTAAGAGCCACGGACTCAAAACATGACTCTGGATGACGTCTTGCCCAGCAGTGTGCGCAGTCATACCCATTATTCCTTGCCCAGTACTATGCGTTGTGCAGGAGCTTTTACTAATAAGGACACATATGCTTTCAAAATTCATTGCAAATCAAGCAAAGCCATTGAAATAGGCATCAATCATTTGTTATCCCCTCACGCATATCAGTATACCGGCTACTTGACCAGGTTTATAAAAAACATTAGCAGGGTTGTCACCTGGAAATTTTTAGTGCCGGGCAGAACAAAGTGAATCCTGTCAAAGTGCTGGTTAAGTGGTGCCGGGGGGAGTCGACACCCCCTCCGATTTTAGAAATTTTTGAACAAATGACATTCGAATGATTCATTTTGAGTGCCGGTTGGAGATTGTTAGCTCTGCTTGCACCGCCCGGCATGGTGACAACCCTGAACATTAAAAATGCGTATGAATAGCTGCCATATCACTAGAATGCGAAAAATTGCCTAAAATTCCCTAATCATATGCCAGTGGCTCTTGGAATGATTCTTCACATGCCCGTCACCTGAAGAACTATCATTTCAAGAGCCACTGACCCAAGACTTGAGATTTTACAGCTTCTGTAAACTTCAAATTTATAGTGTGTAATTCAATTTTATGTAAAATGGCAGCTATTGTAGATACAAATTTCTTGCACTCACATGCTTTATACTTGGTTAGAATGGTACAGGTAGAAGAAAATGTCTGTACAGACAGTTGTCATGACAACTATACCATGTTGAATTTTACAACAATTACCAGTACATTGTACTATTGTTTGTGGTAGTAATTTGTGAACGCGTACTCAAAGTTGTGAGTGTAGATGTGGACTGTTTTCACCTTGAAAATGTACGCTTGCGTGTGAGATGACTGTGTGATCGCTATGTTTGACGCGTTCACAAATTATATCCACAAACAATAAGTACAGCTACCTATAGAAAAATAAAATAGAATATGCCACGATAACCAACTAATCAAAATCAATTTTCTCATTTGTAATTAAAATCAAGTTGATTAAATCTAACACAATTGAGAACGATTTTTTGACATAGAATTTTAAACTGGGCAACCACACAACCTCATGACCATCCAGGATTCAAACCTGGGACCTTGGCATAACTAGCGCCAAGCTCTGCCAATGAGTCGGATGAGGAATAACGGTTGATTTTATATGTATAGGCCTTCAGTTCTAACCCGGTTCCTCTAACATCCTCTCATCCGAAAAGCTTGATGAATGATGAATTTGATTTAACACTTTGAGTAAAGCTTAAATTTCATTACCACATTTTGTAACACCAGATCAAGAAATAAAACACATTAGCAACTTTCATTTTTCCCACTTTAAAAATTAAGTCAGAAAAAGTCACTTTCATGTTGTCCCCTGCAAGCTTCACCTTGATCATAATTATATAGATCAACTCCTCATTCCATCATACGCCAATAGAAATGTAAAGTAGTACTCTGTCAAAAGTATCTGTCACAATTTCCAAAAATCATAATGATATAGATACATAAGATTATCTAAACCTATGGGGGGGGGGAGGGGGGGGGGGGGGGGGGGGGAGGGGAGTGGGTGAAGGGGGGGAGTAACTGACATTGTTGTCTGGGTACCCGGGTTCCAAAGGTGACCCTATGTAATGGCAAAAGTGGGTGAAATGATACCCTATCTGTTCGAATGGATACCCTATACGGGACAATACCCGTTGAAATGAATACCATATCTGAGACCATACACAAAATGTGATGAAATAATTATTACAAGAGATCATAGGTAAAATGTAACTGTACACCATTTTAAAACTTTTAAGAAGTGTTTCTTGGTAATTGAAGCACTTTTATTGGCAATTTATGACCCCATTGTCATTAATTCAACCATTCTTTCTTAGTTTGATACCCTATTAGAGACTTAAAAGCCAAATTTGATACCCTATGCGAGACTTGTTGAGTACCAGGTCAATTTGATACCCTATATTGCAAGTCTCGAGACCTGCATGTTTGTCCAGGTCTCGCCTTTTTGGTAACGCGGGTGGTTACCCGGTCAGAATACCCAGTTACCCCCAGGCACAATTGCCTGCAAGGTGTTCGAATATGAACGGTTACGAATTTGGGAAGGGCGTACTGCCAGGTTCAAAACCATTATTTATGAACTACTTATGGTCTATGGACTCAGTTTTGCAAAACAAGAAAAGATTTCAACCAGAAGTTTGTACAAAATAGTCAAATCATTGTTCGTAACTGTTTGTACGAGTTAATGTGACCATAGTTTTGGTTGGTAGAGTCAAATGAAATTAACTAATTTTGGTATGAATTGTCACATAATCTGTATCTTAACAGAATATAACACATCCTGTTATAATTATAGATCAATATTTGCACCTTAGGCCAATTTTTTTTTATTGCGTTGCCCTCAGCGACCGACCATTCAAAAAAAAAATATATAAAAAAATATAGGGCCATTTAAAAAAATTGTTTGTCTCAAAGCTTTCTATTTTTGAAAACGAAGTGGCTATTCGCCGTATCGTACTGCGGATAAGAGACAGCTCGTCTACTATTCGCAGTTCGGTGATACGAGAGGCAGGAACTTTTCTGCAGCCAGTATTCATGGTATTTCATCAATATTTTGGTTAAGATAGGTACTGGAAGCTACTGGAAACCTGTTTATGTGATCTCTTTTAATAAAATTTCAAGATCAATCCAATTTCAATTCAGAAAAAAAAAATAATAAAATTAAAAAAAACAACACCAGACTTGACTGATAAAAGAAGTTTGAGAATTGTGGAGCGTAGGGCATTAAATTTACTGTTTTCAATCAGCTCGGTATGTAGGCCTATATTTTGTTTTCCTGTAGGCCATACATATCATCCAACAATGGTAGACTAAACATCATATGAATATTTTTTCCAAGACCTTGTCTTGCATTGAGCTGAGACTCAATTTTACATATATGGTATGATATTAGGCCTATCAATCCATCAATCAATCAATGATACACAGTAGGCTACTTGCTTGAAATGCCCCCATGAACTCCAAATTTACGCATTTAGGCCTATTTTCAGCCCTTTTTTGCACGCCGTATGATTTCGTAAGTTTCAGGTTTTTTCAGTGATAGGCTTACCATGGAGCTATGTTAGTATATTACCTCCATGGGCTTACATAGGCCTACTGGCATCTGTAGAATCATTATGATAACAGATATCAGCCACCAAATCATCATATTTCATCTGTTTTGAAGAATTTTGATCAATAGACTTATTCAAGATTATGTGATAGGCTTTGAATAAACTGCCAACCCGACCTATCACAGTACGATACTGCGAATTAGCTGACAAAGTGATCTAATTCGCAGTACGGTACTGCGGATTAGATGACAACCTGATCAAATTCGCAGTACGATACTGCGAATTAGCTGACAAAGTGATCTAATTCGCAGTACGATACTGCGAATTAGATAACAACCCGATCGCATTCGCAGTATGATACTGCGAATTAGCTAAAAACCCGATCGTATTCACAGTACGATACTGCGGATTAGCTTGCAGCCAGATCGTATTCGCAGTATCGTACTGCGAATAGACTCTTCCTTTTGAAAAACTAATGCGAAATGCCGTTTTTTTTTTTTTTTTTTTTTTAGATTTATTTTTTGTATGTGAGAGAAGTCATGAGTGTTATTCCAAATAGAAAAGAGTTCCATATATGTACTCCCTCATATATTTACATGTCAGATACAAAATTAATGTTAAGATTGGCCTTTTTAAAAATCAAAAACAGAATAAAGAACCAATTTAATTACAGTTTATGTTGCAAGTAAATATAAATGAAGTTCACATGAAATTTTTGCCAATTATGAAGAATATTTTTACTTTTTCAAAAACTAACGCGCGCGGGAGCTTTGAGACAAACAATTAATTTTATTTAGCCTAGGGTTGGGAAAGCACCCAATTTTGCTAAGATTGGGTGTTTTTTAAGAAAATATTGTGAAAATAGTGGAAAATGCACCCAAATTTCATAATTTGGGTGCTTTTTAAAAAACATTATTTTCCAACCGACTGACTCATTTTTTCAGAAATTCCACTTGAGGGCAACACAACAATGTGCTTACCCCCCTTAAGGTGTTTCCATGCACAGAAGCAAAACCTCCACTGAAAATTTTAAAAATAAGTATTTGGTAGATTAATTTTGTTCTTGATACCTAATCTTAAATCAAACAAATAGGTAACCATGCTTTTTTTTGAGATACAGGTATTTCAAAAAGTAAATATTTTTTTTTTCACCTGATTCAGCTCACAAAGTATAGGGAAAACACAAAAA
>JXSR01S031908.1:0-14995 GCA_000969725.1 Ophiothrix spiculata
AAACTTTTTTATGATTTTCAGCCTGGCTTACAACTTGACCTCATTTGACCTTTGTTATGTGACCTTTGACCTCATCAACATATGAGGATTCTTATATTATATCCAAAACTTAAATTTGGTTCCATTCGGACTTTAACTTTCAAATTAGGGCCAAATTGACATTTTCAGCCTATTTTACAACTTGACCTCATATGACCTTTGACCTTGGTATGTGACCTTTCACCACATATACATATGAGGGTTGTTATTGACAATTTCAGCCTATTTTGCAACTTGACCTCATACACCCACAATTCGGGTTTCCATGTTGCACCCATGACCCAAGTTTGGTATAAAATTGGATCGATTGAGCCCATATTTATTGGTCGAGCTATGAGTTGCAAAAATATTGGGCGAGACGCAGTCGAGCCCAATATTTTAAAACTCATAGCGAGACCAATAAATATCGGGCGTAAATCATCCAATTTTATCATTATCATGTTTTGGATCCAATATTTTCCCACACTTGGACACCTCAAAACATGATAATGGTCGAAATCCATCAAAGTATGCAGAAGTTAGTGGCAAATGTCAATCTTTTTCACAACACTACCATGCCATAACCCTACATCTACAAGCCAGAGTATAACAAGCCAGGGGGATAAAAAGCCGAGGGTATATTCAGATGGCTGCTTTCATATAAATCAATCATAGCACACTGGAACTAAATCTTATCATAGAAACCATCATATGTGATAAAGAGACCAGCCAATAGCATCTTGAAAGGTTACAGATCAAATTATGAGTACCTGATGTGTTTTTGAGAACCTTATCTGATTCACCATCATTCAACTATCCTGATGAAACTTTTCACAACAAAATGTATATACTGTTTCTTGAAAAATATGCAGATTTTACTTAAATCAATTTAAAATATCAAATATCAGAAGAATTCAACAGATGCAACATTTAGTTGAGCATAAAAATATATATTGGATTTATAAGGCACAATGCCTTGCTGATGTGGCCTGAGCAGACTGTATAGATAGTCGCTGACCACTACGATACAGCCCAAGTAGGGGCCCGGGTAAGGTCCATTCACTGTTAGCATTATTCTAGGTCCTGTTGAACCTCAAAAGGACACTGACCCTTGATATATCCATACTAACACCATCACAGCAAGGATCAGATCACCGAGTTTAGTATAAGAAATTACCAGTTAGTTCCATGTAATGTGTAAAAAGATTTATATCAAAACAACTTCAGCAACACGGGGGTGGGTGGTACAGTCCCTTTTCTTGAGCACCCTGTCCTTGTCTTGTCCAATGGTTGTCGGTTTATTTAGTGTAACGTATTTTCCCTTTTGTTTAGGGGTAATTATTATTATTATTATTATTATTAAAGCACTTATATAGCGCTCTACATTAACACAGCGCTCAAACAAACAACAAGAATACAAATAAATAAGTGAAACAACAACAAGCAAAGCAAAAGAAAAACCTACTCCGGAAACAAATGAGTCTTCAGATGACATTTGAAAACAGGCACAAGACTCACTCTCTCTTGGCCTTCCCGTATTATCCCCATAACTTCATTTCATGTTTAATTTTGATATTTTTTATGCATTTGTTGTGGAAATAAATTGAACTGAAAAAAAAAATTGAAATGGACGGGATGAACTGGGACGTTCTGCACTGCAAGCCAGCCACTCACTGATTGAAGTGACTAATTTCATCAAATACATTTACGATAATTCCCAAAGATATACTCTCACCTTTTCTTGGGATCATAGATGTACACCAGGCTTCCTTGGGCTGCAAGAAAAAAAGAACGAAAATTGAACCTCATGGTTATAAGTATGGGACACAGCATTTACAGAGTTAAGGTAAAATGACAGATGAGACAAAAACCATCATTGACAAAATTCTGTAAAGCACTTTAATTTCGCGGGTACTTTATTTCGCGAATTTCAAATGAGCAGCAACTTAGCTGGGATTTAATTTCACTAATCTGGAACAATGACCATTAGTTGCAATGCAAAATATAATTTTCACGAGGGATTTAATTTTGCGAATTTTCGGTCTAGCGAAATTAAATCCCTAGCGAAATTAAGTGGTTTTGCAGTTTGACTCTTTGAAGACATGTTAACCTTGCTGATATGCATATGTCAAAAGTGGTAAAATAAATTCAGTAAACAATTCTGCAGCATAAACTCTGATTACCATGATGAAAAAAGAGGCTTATTTATATGAACTTGGACTTACATATGCCATCAATTTGTTGTCTGGTTTCCTGGGTAAATTTGGAGTAGAATGGATTCTCTTGTGTCAGCAGTACAATCACATCCTCCCTGGTGATCGATACTTTGCGCTCTGATAAATATGGAAACAAACTCAGGATGCCCTGTTACAAAGATAGAAAATACGTATGATGAATAATTGGAGAATTAAAGCTCAGATTTTTGTATAGAAATTGAAATATGTTGACGACCAGTTATCTGTGCATATATCACCTAATAATGTGAAAAATAATGTACACCTGTCCATAAGATGACATGTGAGAGGAAAAGCAATAAATCGTATCTTTTATTTTCACAAAGAGGATACACTGTTTAAACCAAGAATAAGATCAACTAATTCCCCCTCCCCAAAAACACAATTATTGGAAAAAAATATATCCCTATTCACACAAAAAAATTGCAAATCTTGTAGAGCAGTTCGCATCAGACAGATGTGTGCGTATGTCTAAATTGCACCATGATTTTAAATGTGTGGCTCCACTGCTTTTATTGCCAAACGAAGCTCTAATTTGCGTGACAGAGCCTTAAGGCCGAAACTATACCTGGGCTTCACACTATTTTTTCACTATCAAACATTTGATCATGACTTCAACTGACATTTGACTCTTAATAACATAACCTCAACAGTCAACACAATGCTGTTCAAACCCCAGTTAAAAGAGATTAAACTTCGCCCACAATTGCACATGTGTTGGAACTGAATTAAGGTAAAGTCATTGAACCAGCATCAAAATTCAAATGTTCATTACCTGTCTATGCTTTTTATTTGATCAGATTTATTTGGTGAAGTCACAACCTACTGTTTGGTAGCAAAAAAAAATGGTGTTGAGTCTGAGTATAGTTCGGCCCTTCGTGTTTCATACAACTCAATGTGCTAAGTAGGTATTGATTTAAATTCATTTCAAATATATTTCAGTGTCACAAAACAACAATACACAATTGCATATACTCTAAACCTTGAAGTCTGGAACAAGCAGCCGATTAATATACATAAACCAATATGACCATTATGGGAAATAAATTAGTCCGTATTTTTCGAATCATAACAACATACCCAATCTTGCTGAATATTCAAATGAACTTATGTTCAATGTTTATCCATGCAGTAACAACACAATAAGCCAAAAATAAAACCAATCATAATGATTGGTCATAAAACAAATATGTACAAGAATAATATGCAGTGATTTGGCCTTAATCCAGACTAATCAATCATTTCTTGCCTCTTACACAATACAAAAACAACAATTCACAATATTGTAGAATACAAGGGATATAATAATATGGGTCTCGTAACGAAGTCTGCTTGCTTGTTGCAAACTTCCAAGGTATAAAGAGATTAGATTGGGATCATTTTGTCAAAATTCTTGTTTTGAAATGACTTGATTTGAATAATTACATTTGGTATACGAGGGGGTATCAAAAAGTTTTAAACTTTACCCAGAGGAAATAAAGCCATGAACGTTATTTTATTACGAGATACTTGAGGCATCTTTGCATAGTCAATGTGCAAAGTAACACATTTCTCCCACTTTTAACTGACTGTCCATAGACCGTTATTGTAGGGTTCCTCTATATTGAAAAATCAGTTTTTATATTTCAATGAAAATCAACATTTTCAGGTCAGCTATGTTTTATTACATCATTGTGACGTCATTCATCAACTGATTTCCATAATTTTGGTATCAATGGAAAGAGGAAATCCTACCCTTTACTACGGTATCAAACAGCTTAACTTTGGTTGTGTCATTAAAATTTACTGGGCCCTGTAATCCTTCAAATGCAGGGACTTAATTGCACTGCATGTCTCAATTTCCACCATACAGCTTATTTAATGAGCGGGAAGTTAGATGACATCAATTGCCACCCGTAAAGAAAGCAAATCTACTTATAAAATGATACCATTTCTGCACAATAATGTACATAAAGACGAGTCACTATTCTGACAACATTTCATTGATATAGCTCCGTCCCTTCTGGGTACAAGTGCCTATAGTATGCCACAGAAACAAAATATTTGAAGTGCCAAGGAACTTACATCTTGCGTTAATCTAAAGTCGCAATCCACACCCTTAGCGTCACTACGACACCACATCTTCACTCCGGAGTTGATTACCTATGAGCAAATTTCAAAAAGACAGTCAATATAGAATTCAAAGTTTAAAAAACATTTGCAGGGGTGTGAGAGTCATGTGATAAAAAAAAGCTGAAAATAGTGAAAAAATGCCAAAAACAGGCTGAAAATGAAAGAAAAAGCTGAAATTATGACTCTTTTGAAGCCATTGAAATAGCTGAAATCAGCTAAAAAGCTGAACTCTCACACCCCTGTATTTTAACAAGTTACTGTTCCAGATTAACATGTCACATATTCCCAAAATACTTGGAAAAAGTGTCCCATAAAAAACTTGACCTTAACCTTAACCCTAAACTTATACCCTGGAAACTTACCCCAACCCTGCTTGAGCAATTCACACCCTCATAGAACATACAGATTTCGCACACTCAGCTCCAGCTGGATTCAAACGCAAAACGATCAATATCTCATGTTTAACAGTCTGAGAACTAACCAACTAAAATAGCGCAAACTATACAAAGTTTACCCTAGTAAGGTTTTAAAAAGTTGTCCCTTGTAAAAAGCTGTGTTTAAGCAAACAAGCAATCTATCTATTTTGACCTAATTTAAGGGCTGTCAACAGTCCTATTATGTAATGAAATTAGCTAAAATATGGATTTTTTTAATAAAGTTAAAATTTCAGCCCTTCTTACCTTAAGATATTCTTCGTTAATTTGAAGTATTTGTTTGATTGCTGTATTAACAAAGTACAAATTTCTCTTCTTGCCAACATGGCAACGTGTCAAAACTTGAGTATGAGGAAACGTCTTGTCTACTGTATAAAAGTTGCTGCAAACGAGAGAGGAAAATATCATTGTAGTCTGTCAGAAAACAAAGAGTATCGGGCTTGCCAAAACTCAGAAACACCACTCACTTCACAGACTTAGCCTCAAACGGGTGTGGTCGAAGGGCCCATCATAAGGCCTGTGGGTTCAGGGTCAAAGCCCCCCTGAAGCCAAAGGGCTTCTACATATCTTACACCACAGGAGGGACCATTTCAACTGGTAAATAACAGTAAAATGTTGTTTAAATACTCATTTACTCAGGGGTATAAGTGAGTCCAAAAATAAGCAAAGGTCTGACACTATGGACCTTTCTGTGCAAGAGGTCCATGGGACACTGGGATACATCTGGAAATTTCCCCATTTGGGAACCCCCCTGTAAATTACAATTCTGGATTTATTTCAATGCCAGTCCCAGGCATGAGAATGATTTTCATGAAATTATTTGAATTTGGTAAATAAACCACTAAAATGGCTAAATCAAGCCCCAAATTAACTGAATTTGGATGATAAAAATATCTGAAGTCAGATAATTATCTGAACATTCTCATGCCTGCAGTCCCCATGTGACACATGGGCTGTAAGGACCACATCAGAACAAGATTTTGCTCTAGTGGTTGGCAAAGCCATTTCTGTTACTTGATCTTAAAGATTTGAATCTTGTGGTTGTCCAGCATAAATAGAATCTCGGCTAGTCCTTTTTTCAAAGCTACATACCCTAATACACATTTTTGTTCACATGACTGGTTACATAATGTCCACCACCCTCTGGACTATAACTTACCTAATACCTGGTCAAATCTGCTCATCCTCTGCAAAGAACACAAATGGATCTTCTTTGAAGCCCTTGCTGTAACGCATATTTTGCTGAGCACCCCCCCCCTCCTCTGGACTAGAACTTACCTAATACCTGGCCATAACTGCTCATCCTCTGCAAAGAACACAAATGGATCTTCTTTGAAGCCCTTGCTGTAACGCATCTTTTTTTGAGGTGGTCTGAAATGTCAAAAGTCAATTAATCGGTAATAAAACAGTAAATGGGAAGGCCTGTATTTGCACAGGTCACAGTGTCCATCTCTACTTCAAAACGATTGAGCGTAAATGCCATAAGACAGTTATCTTTTTATAAAAAAAAATACATGGGACTGCCTGTATTTGCACAGGGGTCGATTTCACTAAACAATTACAATGCATTGTAGCTATGAAGGGTTTAGTTCGTAGCTAGATTGGATCTCACAAAGATGTAAAAACCCTTCATAAACCTACAACACACCGTAAGTTATAGGAATTTGACACGGGTAAAATTCAAATCCTTCCTATCGTTACAAAGGATCAAGGGTAATTGCAAGTTGATGATGGGTTCGATGTTACGATGCTTTAACGATACATTTAAATGTTAGTGAAATCGGCCCAAGGTCAGAGCCCATCTCTCTTTGAAGCAATGGGTTATAATTGGGCCAAATTTCACTTTTTTTGTTATATTTGTGATGAGGAATCATCATACTTTCTTCTCTCTGAGTTAGAGTGAGTTTGCTATCTTCCAAGCGTTTAAGAATGCCAGTATCTGGGAAGAGAGCAGCACATATTATATCATGATTGTAGTGATTTGAGCCGTGCAAAAAAATTTTCCATTGCACGGCATGAAACAAACCTGTGTGATATCATGATATAAAACAGATATTGAATGCCTATGCTCGTGCAATAGTACAAATATATCATTCGGTCAAATTTGGACTGATCCATTTCACTCGGCTTAGCCTCATGAAATAGAAAAGTCCAAATTTGACCTCATGATATATTTTGTACTATTGCACTCTCAGGCATTCAATATTTGTATATTATTGGTGAGTATCTTGCTCAAAATTTTCAATCCCTATTGATTGAGAGTTAGAACTTTACACGACTAGGCTACAGGTACGTCTTTTATCAAGTACAAAGTGCTGTGTACATCTTTATAGACCATTCCTATAATTGACATTCCACAGAATCGGATGGGGAATCAGAACTCAGAAGGAGGCAAAGTTTAATTGAAATCCTCCATCTGTAGACGCAAAACGGTACTGAATAGTTAAGATGAAATATCTTGACCCTACTTGGTCTCATTCCGAGTTCCGATTCTCCGTCCGATTCTGTGCATTTAACTCAATTTATTTGTTGTTTTCACGTGTTTTTTTCAGCATCTGTTTGATTTTTAGCTTCAGTCACTTATGTGTAAATGTTCCATGTTAATGTTTCATGATTTATTAATTAATCCAACTATATTTTTGTGTTCCCGAAGGTCAAATTATAAGACTAAATTACTTATAAATATATACAAAATTTTGAAAATATTTTGACCCATGCAGGAGAACTACACTGGCGGTCGAAAGTGTTTGCGCATGCTTAAATACAGGCAAAAACCTAATTATTATATAAAACGACAAAGACTCGTTTGCTCGTAAAAAAATTCATTTTTTTTAATAGGTGCCATGTGTATCCATGTTTCCTCTGATATTCGATTTCTGATTCCTCTGATAGCACAACATATTTTCGAATGCGGTGAATGCAAATCCTATTGAGTTCTTTAGACCTATATGTGTAAACTATAAAATCCGGAAAAAAATGACGCAAATGATGAATGGTTCTCGAGATATGGCTGGTTAAAAGGTTTTGTGCGCAAACACTTTTGATCCCTAGTGTAGATAACAATTCCCTTTTTTAAACTTTTTTGCGCATGATACAAGAAAATGATGTGAATCTACCAAGCAAAAAGTTCAAAAGACAAATCGGTACTCATTTGATGTACATGCCACACTTGTGACTCTTTGAAACAGAAATAACAGGGAAACCAACATGCCAAGAACAGAATTGCAATGCACTCCATAAATCTAGAGGTACAAACCCAAGTTGCTGCGCAATCGTCCTGTTTAAGTTGGGCATTAAGGTCCGTATGCACAAAACATTTAGACCGGGTCTAAAGTTAGACCTGGTCTAAGTGAAATCTACTTTCATCAGAAAGGGACCTTTACTCACATTTTCTTCCTGTAGTAAGTAGCTGATTTTAAAGATTCAAATGCAGTTTTCAAAAATAATAGAAAATAACTTGTGTAAATGCAGAAGAAAATGTTTTTCCTGGTGGGACAAAATTTCACTTAGACCAGGTCTAACTTTAGACCAGGTCTAACTCTTTTGTGCATACGGACCTAAGGGTTGGCATATATTGTCTCGCAAGTCTAACAGAGTGTATGTAAAAGTTTGCATCATTTATGCACAGATGCTGCATAATTTACTATGTAGTTTGGTTTGAACTATGTTATAGGTCTGTTACTAAAAAACACAAGGTACAATACAAGGGGGTATCAAAAAGTTTTAAAGATCACCAAGAAGAAATACAGGCAGGAACATAATTTTATTATGTGACCCTAAAGTCATCTTTACATAACTTATGTGCAAAGTAACACATTTCTCCTACTTAAAACTGACTGTCCATAGACCAACTTTGTAGAGGTCCTCTTTTAGCCAAAAAATCCACATTGTATTTTGCTTAAATCAACATTTTCAGTTTGGCCATGCTTTATTAAGCTATTTTTTGACTGATTTCCATAATGTTGGTATCAAACAAAAGGAGATCCTAACCTATACTATGGTATCAGAAATCTAAATTTTGGGTTTGTCATCATAGAATTACTGGCCTGTAACACTTCAAATGCAGGGATATAATGACGCCACATATCTTTGATTTCTCCATGCAGTTTATCTGGTTAGCGGAGACAGGTTGTTGACATCTATTGACACCTGTATAGAAAGTATAAATGCCATTGATATCATTTTTGGACTAAAATGTACACAAGGACGAGTGACCATCCTGACAAAATTTCATTCATATAGTTTCTTTCTTTTGGGGTGATCTTTAAAACTTTTTGATACCCCCTCGTAATTGTGGTCTATGAGTAACAACAAAATGGAAGCGTACAAGTTCCTCCTTTAAATCCTTGGGACTTACCCTTCAGTTGGTTTATCCTCAGCAGTGCCAGATGGCATGTCTTCTGCTGGTTTTGATGAACTGGCTAAGTTTTCATTCTCAGGAGTTTTAGTAGTCTCTTTGTCATTTTTAGCAGTCTCTTTGCCAACCTCCCCTTCACTCTCTTTACTGACAGCCTCAGCTTATGGAGAAGAAGAATCAAAACAAAAGAAATAATCGAAATCTGCTCTCCCAATTACCATTATGGGACATTGCAATCTGATTGTCATTTCATTCAGCCCGGGGTTGGGGTACTCACATTAACATAATATATGTGCCTGCCTTTTGGGTGGTTTTGCACAGATTTTGGTATACAAATGTGATGGTTTTCATCATAAATGAACACGCCCAATTTGTGAAAATTTGGTGTTTATTGCAAAAGATGTTAAAAAAACACTGAATTTACATACAATTGGGTGCTTTTCTGTCAAAACTGGCTTTTGATGGGTGTTTTTTTTTGGTCAAAAATAGGTATAGAGGTGGATCATATTTTCAAAGACACATCCACTTTGAAGACTCTCCCTCCCCACCCTCCCCAGGACTTTCAGGATCATTCCTCCATTTACAACTATGAGCAAGTGATGTTCAACTAAATCCTCTAGGAAACCTCCTTTCTTACCCATTCCTGCTCCAAATATGTTTAACAGTTGGAACTGATGATGGTAATTGCAAGCTCAGCGGGAAGGCGCTTGCTCACAATGCAAAAGGTCCTGAGATGATGATGCCAAAAGTTGTGTGCTTGAAATTCTCTTGGACAAGGAACTAACTGCTAATTGTACATGTACAAGTACAGCCTAATCTAGCAACACCTGTTTCATCTTTTTTTAGCTTCCTTGGTTCAAGGTTACAGCTAACACCTTTTTTTGCATCTGAACCTCGTTGAACTTGGGAGGGGGGTTGGGGTTGCAATTCCCCATCAAGCTTTTTCTGTTGCACAAAAATGCTAAAATAAGTGACCCAAGCCATAGGGCATTTAAGCAATCTTGTGAATACCTTATTTTATATATATTTCTAAATTTTTAGAAATGGTCGATTGTACTTGTTTGGTTTATCTACCAATTGATAGCAAAACCAAGTTCATGGGTTTGGTTAAAAGAAGATGAGTGGTTGCCCCCACCTTTGCAGATGTCATGACTAGACGATTGTTAATTCCCCCCCCCCCACACTCCGTCACCCAGCAGAACTGTGATTTCACCTTACCATTACGTGCTAATTCCTTAGCTTCCCTGGTCCATGGTAACGGCTTCACCTTTTTCAGCACGGCAACAAAAAAGCCTCCTGTGTCTTGGTGATGGGGTAACAATCGGATGCTGAAGAGAGAAAGCAAAGCTCAAATTCAGGGATGGTTATGACTTTTTGTAATTTTGCCTGAATTTGCCTGAAAATGTGAATTTCCCAATACTTTAGTACAGTGAAGATCCAAGCATTTTTGCCTGAATTCAGGCAAAAACCTGAAGATAATCATGCCTGCAAATTGTAACTGGCACACTTCTACTTAGGTATTCAAACATGCTACAGAGTTGTTCATCACAAACCAAAAACGATGCATCCATGCGTTCACATATTTTTATTGCTCGAGGGTGGCTTTATCCTCCCAAATGTGAAAAAAATACGCCAATGCTTCAGATGCAGAGTTACTGATTTGTGATGAACAACCCTATAATGTGTTTGAATACCTTGCAACAAAGACAATTTTCTGAACATTTATGTTTATGAGGATAAAATTACATTAAATGTTTTCAATTTAACAGATATCTACATTCATAAAACATTTAGCAGAATGTGAAGCAAAATGGTAGTTTTTAAATGTTTGCTGATTTGCTGTTTTCTACTGTTCCCAAGCGCAGGCCTTGCATGTACTCAAGTTCCCGACGAGCGATGAACAGTGTGCCGACTTGTGTGTACTGAATAAACACCAGCGTTCATAAGGGTGAGCGACCATTCTGACAAAAATTCATCAACATAGCATCTTCTCGGTTACCATTAGAACTTTTTGATACCCCCTTGTATGTCATACTGCATCGTGACAACTCTGAATTCCAAAAAGCTGGTTTCAGAGTATCTGTTGTGGTGGTTGCACAAAATCAAAGCTTTCAAGTGCATAAACTCTCCCTTGTCGTACCTGGGACATTCCGCGGCACGCATGACGAGCTGATATAACGAATACCCTGTCGTGATGGTCACAACAACATCTTGTTTAGAGTTGGAATTTAATTCAACTTTCTCGCAATTATATGTAAATGAATTGTGCAGCAGATAAAAGCTCAAAATTGCAAATTTGAGGTCGTCTGACATAGCTACAACCATTGCAGATACTCTGAAACAACCTTAAAGTACAACATTTTCCACCAAACTTACCATCTAGTCAAATTGATTTGGTTAGCTTCCTCTTCTGTTGGTGGAAACATGGATGGTTTAATCTTCTGTCTCTTGGTCTCTGGCACAGAGTCGTAATCCAGGAATGTTTCTGGTTTGTCTGTCATCACCTACAAGGAATAAAGTGAGGAAATATGACTCAGAAGGGTAATCTACATGAAGCGAAGATCCAGATCAATCTCCAAGATCCAGATCTGATATCCAATTCTCGATGAAGATAGCTTTCATGAAAGCTACAGGAGCCCTTGTGGGATTCTGGATGCAAAGTTCCAGGGATGTGGACTGATCTGAATCTGCACTCCTTTAATAGCCCCTCCTAGATAGCCCCATTGTGGATATTATGAAAGAATCCTTGAGCACCTGGTAACAATGACGGTGGCTGAATTTAACAGAAACGCTACACTTTTTTGTGCAGTCCAATCAATAAGAGCACTTCAAAACACAAAACACAACTAGCAGTTGTCTGCCCCAAACTGCTAGTTTCTGGCTGGTTGCTATTGTTCTGATCAATAACCGGTTTCAGGCGGCCAGCTGCCACTTGAGTTTTGAAATGGCCCCTTGATAAATATTGGTCTTACCTTCCATGTGGTTAGCCCTGGGTGTCTTTTCAAACCAGGTAGTTCATCTGAGACATCTACTAATTCCACAGCCCCTGTAATGGAAAGCAAGATAAGAAGATAAGTACACTGATGGAGTCAGTGCTTGCTCCCTACCTCACAAGAGTAATGAACAGATTTAGGTATCCAAACACGTCAAAAAGTTGTTCATCGCGAATCAACAATGATGTATCATGCATCTGAGTATTTTTATCGCGCGAGGGTGGCTTTAGCCACCTGAGCGTGATAAAAGTACGCCGACGAATCGGATGCAGAGTTGTTGATTCGCGATGAACAACATTTTGGCGTGTTTGAATACCTTTCAACAATGAAAATCTTCCTGAAAACGTATGAATTTAAATGTTTTCAATTCAACAGATAGGCCAACTCAACTTCAAAAAATATTTAGCATAAGCTGAAACAAAGTGCTAGTTTGTGAATGTTTGCAGCTTTGAAGTTTCCAATTTTTCCCAAGAATCAGGCTTTTGCACGTACTATGATGTGCCCGACGCTCGATGAGTAGTGCGCTGACTTATGTGTAATGAGTAAACGAGAAATTTTAAGGACTTTTAAGGACCCGTACTAACCCTGGTGATGATCTCTCGCTTTTGCGGTGAAGTTCGGCATTTACAATGGATTAAGACGTTAGTGAAATAGGCCTGTGATTTTATCTTCTTACTAACTTAATCTTACCCTTGCACTCCTTTAGTACGCTGGCTATAACTGCTTCATTCTCTAATGGGTTAAAAGAACATGTGGAATACACTAAACGGCCATCATTTTCCAAAAGTTCCACTCCACGTGTTAAGATCCGCCTTTGAAGACTGTATGACAAAAAAAAAATCGTAAATTTAGTGTGCTATTACTACAAATGTTTTGATTTTACAATTACTGCAAAAAAAGTTAATTTCGCGAGGGAAAAGAATTTACGAAATTAAATCCTTGCGAAAATACCGTCCAAGTTCATTTTTTGTTTATTAAGAAATGGCGCCAAATTTCAAATTCGCGAATTTAAATACCTGCGAAAATGTCACTTATTGCAAATTCACGAAATAAAGTCCCAACAAAACTAGTGTGTTTTACAACATAAGATCACCATCATGACTAGCATGTAACTCTGCTTCTAGATATTTTTATGTGGATTAAATATTTAAATTTTCAATTGCCGAGTTACAGGGCACAAACTTGCTCCAAAATGATTGATTAACACCAGCTTTAATTTTTTTTTAAATTTCCACAAAGCATCTTTAGGCCAAAAAAATGGTTGTGTTGCCCTCAAGCAGAATTTCGAAAAAAAATTGTTGTCAGTCAAGAAAATTATTATAATTGTTTTTAAAAGCACTCAAAATGCCAAATTTAGGTGTATTTTTTCCCATTTTTCTCAAAAATCTGAGCAAAATGGGATGCTTTCCCCGACCCTATTGTTATTGTTGTTCATTTTTCATTAGGGTCAGTCACTGAGGGTAACACAACATTAATTTTTTTTTGGCCTTACAGTGATGTCATGTCAGGCTGTCATATGACCTCCACTTACGGATGTAGATTGATTCCACTCGTCACTGTCCACTTCTTCCATATGATATAATTCTTCCTCAGCGTGCCGTCCCCGCTGCACGGCACATCGCATAATATCCTGTCGTACTTGACTGGTTTCGGTCTCCCATCGTCTCCCAAGATTTTGATTTTGGGAAAGAATGATGCGTCATGGTTGACTATCATACAGCACGGGCTGTTGAGTCTCTTGGCTTGGTGGACCATGATGTAGCATCGCTTGTTGTCGGCATCGTTGGCGATGACAAACCCCTCTGAAGGACAACAGATCAATAATTGGAAAATATATATTTTATAGATTTCACCAAAATTAATATTATGTACACTTGATCCGTTGCAAGTTATGAAGATCCTAGGGTGGAAGTGACCTCATTGTGGTGGTTTCAATCAGCAAAGTTTCAGCAAAATAAAAGGAAATTATTTTTCCGTTTTCTGACAGATGCCTTTCAGTTTTGTTTGCCTAAATTAATCCCAAGCAGCACCTTAATTTGGGTCGCAGTCAAAACAGGCTGGAAATCAATATAATAAAGGTTTAAGAAAAAATTTAATATATAAATTAGGGTTTTTAAAAATCTGATTTCAGATACAATCTGAAATTTGGCATCTGAGCAGTGAGTTCTATATCAGTACTGCTAAAAATCCTCATCTGCACATGCTCTGTGCACTTGTGTGGAGTGTAAATTAAGCTTTAGCTGCTTAAGAAGACAAGAAACTCTGTGGGAGAATATATATATGGACTGAAAAAACATGCAAACATCATTGGGGCTAGCAATAAAACCTGGGACTCACAGGTGCCAAACAAGGGGTATCATTGCTTTCAACTCGCTTCATGGGTCCAAGGGACACACCCATGTCCTGTATCTTACCTGGCCAGCCTTGTGTCATATCAGAATGCAGCATCTCAATCAACTGCCCCGTTTTAGATCCAGGAGCCGCACCCATGTCCTGTATCTTACCTGGCCAGCCTTGTGTCATATCAGAATGCAGCATTTCGATCAACTGCCCCGTTTTAGATCCAGGAGCCGCACCCATGTCCTGTATCTTATCTGGCCAGCCTTGTGTCATATAAGAATGCAGCATCTCGATCAACTGCCCCGTTTTTCGATCCAGGAGCCGCACCCATGTCCTGTATCTTACCTGGCCAGCCTTGTGTCATATCAGAATGCAGCATTTCAATCAACTGCCCAATTTTTGATCCAGGAGTCGCACCCATGTCCTGTATTGTACATGGCCAGCCTTGTGTCATATCAGAATGCAGCATTTCAATCAACTGCCCCATTTTTGATCCAGGAGCCGCAC
>JXSR01S031913.1:21272-38048 GCA_000969725.1 Ophiothrix spiculata
CTTCCTTTAGCTTAATTGGTAAAAGGTACCAAGTTGGGTTTCTTTGGCGATAGCCTATTAAAACAAAATGATGATTTGTTTTAGAAAACGAATTCCGCAAAAATTTGAAATCTGCTTTCCCAGAGAAATGTTTCAAAGAAATTTGGATCATAATAGCAGACTTTATTTCCAAATGCATTGACAAAAGTTTTAAATTGTGAACAGGGTCATCCTTTTACCAGTACACACAGAAAACAATGTTGTGCACAATATTGGGTAACATTTGAGACAATGTTGGGTAATGGTGCACGTTTTACCCAACATTGTGTCAAATTTTACCCAACATTGTGCAAAATTTTACCCAGCCTGTTAACCATGTTCCCTTTTTAACACAACCTTTTTTCTCTGTGTATTATCAAAGAAGGACATTTTCAGAAAATTTGTTTGCTATTTTCAGCCAAACATTGGTATAAAACCTTGATATTTGTGCTAAAATTTACTTATTATGACTTATTATTGAAATTGAACAATGCATTTAAAGGTTACAGCCGTTTAAGTAAAGTTCCCCAATTTTGATGTCGAACACATTTGCTTTAACATAAACTCTTTGCAGTGTGTCATGTAATCTGATTTGTGCCTTGATGAACTTGACGCTGCATTCAAAATTTTAAACGGGCACGCAATGTACAGAGAGACTGAAGAAGATTCAAAGAAGGTGCAAATCAAAGTACTGACGGGCATATCAATGTGCATCTTGGGTATTGACAACCAATACCAGGAGATCATGGCGCAACAATGTAGCAACAGACACTGGCATTTTGTTGCAATTAAGTATCATCAGACGCATAGTCTGGTTGAAGATCGACGTTTGTTTTGTCTATAGTTAACGGATGCCAACCAGGTCACCATAATTTTTTTTAAGTATTGTCTAAAAAGGTAAAGACAACGCAAGTCTTCGTAACAGAAACAAGGAAGGCTCCTGAAGATCCTGATCCGGATGATTCAACAACCGAATTAGAAGAGCTTTTTTGCGAGATCTGAACATTACTTAAAGAGTTTACCAACTATCCGATATTTCACAGTCCACATTCAACAGCCTATTGTTTTCTTGTTATTTTATTTCCATAGGCGATCCTATCATAACAATTGAAAAGACAACAGCCTTTGTTAGCAGTATGCACGTTAACTAAATACTAAGTGTAGTTTGTTCGCCGTTCAAATTGGGTACCTCCACTCAAATGACTATAACTTAAGAATGCTTTGTCAGATTTCAACACAATACATTTTCAAAGAAAGCTAATGAAATACGGTATGACATCTTATACAGGAACAATTTTGCAAAAGAATAAAAGTACCTGGTTTTATAAAATCACTGATTAGATTACACTTTATTTTGACTCACCCTGTATATAGATTACTATAGAGGGGAGGGGGCGGTCTGGGGTAGATTTTACCAACCAATTAATTTAGATCAGAAAATTGAGATATTATCACAAAGAAAAACGCATGTTCCTGAGATGATCTTGGACCTATGCATGTATGTTGGTGAAGAGCATAACACAGTCTTCTTCTGATCGCTTCAAGTTCGTGCTTGAGAACACTTGGTGCAGTCCAATATGAGGTGAAGAAAGATGTTGTTGTCAGGGGATATTTTTAGTTTATGCTCTTTTTTTCAAAACCTACGCGACCGAATTCATTTTTTCGTTGCACCAACACATGCACAAGTCGTATCTTGACAATTACATAAAACAGCTTTATAGGGTTATGTTGCGTTTTTGCGCTACGTGCAAATAACAAGATCCAGGGTCCTAATGCCCCCTATGCACTTAACTCAATTGTGAATGTATTCTTAGAATAATTAAGCGTTGGTTTTTACTTTCATGAAGTTATTACTCAATTTATAAATTGTAATTATTATTGATAAAATAACAATTCAAAGTAGTTTCACTGTATGGCCTGATCCTCGGAGTTTTCCTCGCGAAAATTATTCTCAAGACTGAAGAGACCAATATGTTAAGCACAGATCTCCAAGACTATGGTCCATTATTTCACACTGTAGCATTTTCGATAATGATATTGCTCTTAAATGTTGGCTCATTCCAGTGAAAACTAAACCTTTTTTGATTTCAAGCAAAAAATCAGCTTTTTTATTAGACCATATGAGCAGTTTTTTCAGTCATACGTTTGTTACTCGGTACGTGATAAGTATTTCTTAATCAGAAATTTTGATTTTTTTTCTATCCGTGCATAAATGAGCACATGTTTTAATTAAAAAATGTCACAAACGTTACCAAAAAGTTACACCAAAATGTCACAAACGTTACCAGACGAAAGAATTTCCTACCACTTTTATGAACTATTTGTAAATATGTTACCCATCATCTGTGAAAATCGCAATAAAAAATTAGCTAACACGTTAGAGAACTTTTACATTGAAGCAAAAAACCATTTCCGTGCGCGATTACAAACGTTACCGAACGTTACATAACTTTATTCAGTATTTTGGCAAGTATTTTAATCTTTAAACATCTGCATGTCTTGATCCCACCAGTAAGCACCATTATCAACAACAAACTAGTTTATATAATGTTTATGCTAGGTTCTGTGGTCATTTAAAAGTGAAATTTCTCAATTTTTCGGTCACAACCGTTACTGGAATCACCCTGTTTGTTATTATTATTATTATTTTTTTCGTTATTGTTGTTTTTGTTATCATTTACTTACCACAATACTCAATTCGGCCCATCAAAACATCAAGTATTTTCTTGTTCCAGTTGGAACATTTTGTCAATTGTTCCACATCGTCAACAAACCATAAAAGACATGCTTTTGGGTCTGAGCAATCATCTTCCTCCTGACTTTCTTTAGACTCAAGTCTAGGTGCTGCTACACCATGGCAGTCACATAGCTCACTGTAAGGGAGTGACCATCGTAAAGTACTTCCTGATGAAGGGTCTGGTCTTTTCCTTAAGACACAAACATGACTGTCTGCGAAAGCTGAAATGATAAATTAAATGTTGTTCTTTACTCTAGATTATTTAGATTAAATATTTTCTGTACAATATTGTGAAGAGGAATACATACCTTCATAGGGTTGCTTTAAAGTTTTTGGCAGACAGAATATTCTATGCAACAATTATCCGTGTTGTTCCCCATATACCCTACTGCACCTTGGGATTAGAACGGGGATTTGATGATATCGTGTAGAATACCTTTTTAATAGCTGCCGTGCCGAATACTAGTATTCTATCATGAAATAGCCGTAATTACTTAGATATTCGTAATATTTTATTGAATAACGAATAAATATTGCACAAACTTTTGCGACGTTGCGACCATTACCATTGGTCTTCAACAGGCATCTGATTCTTGGAATTGGTCACGTGACAGAATCAGATGCCTGTTGAAGACCATTGGTAATGGTCGCAACGTCGCAAAAGTTGCAAAGTAAGTTCCAGTTATAGATTTATTTACTTCTACTGGATGATTGAGAACACACAACTTCATATTGCACAAAGTTGGCAAAGAATATTCTATGAGACGAAGTAACTAAGAACCGACCCATAAAATAACAAATACAAAACATTTTTAAAAAAGATATTAAACAAAAAAACGTCATCAAATTATCCAAGCCAGTTCCGGAGTAATACCTCATTGACTCAGACTGACCAGGATAGCTCTTACAGAATTATTATTATTATTAATAATAATAATAATGTGAGATTTGAGCACTCATAACAAAGAAGCCGCTGAGCGCTGTACATACTTGTAAAGAAACCTAAGAAATAAACAAGTTTTATACTTGGTGGAATGTCATTAGGTGGGTATGCTAAAAAGGTGGTGTTGTTACATTTTTTCATGGGTTCTCGAAGTTAATTTGATGTAAATTCACTATTCCTTGGCCTATGGACTTGTTTAATGTATCATTTGAAAGCTTACACTTTCTACTATTTGTGGTATTAATTTTGTCTTCATGGGTTACATAATTTAAGAGAAACAATGGTTTGAACTTGACAGTACAAGGGTGGTGGTGCCTAAGGATGCGGTGCCTAAGGATGCGGTAGATAGCCAAATTGAGGAAATCACCATTTCGGAAGGTTTGACACTGCTGGAACATATACAAATAGATTCTGTGACCTCAAATACATATAAATAGTCACCAACATGGCAAAAGTTTGGTATATAATTACAGTAATTGGCAAATTTATCATTTTAGACCCTCTTCAGACCCATTCACCCCCTCAAATCAGTTTTTTGGGCAGTACCTTCTCATTTTTTGTCCGATTTTGACAAATTTGGTGTCAAAATGTTCAGGGGATCAAGCTGCATCAAATAAAAGTTAGACAGAATGATTTGAAACATCACTATTTTTCTTCCCTTGTATAGCCCCCTCTAATTAATTGAAGGTCATTAACACCAAGACCCTAAGGGTTCTGTTTCAAGTTTAATGCATCAAAGTAACTATCAAAGTGTTTAGAACATATCCTGAAAAAATGAACTGTTTACCATTAATCATTCCAATTTATGACTTGTTTTAGTAAAAACAGGCAATTTTGAGAAAAACGTGTTTCAAAATTACAGTTTTCATTGCCGTCTATTGAGTAATTAACCATTTAGTAGATCATCTTGCCAAAACAAAAGGGATATTTGGCAAAAAAAGTTACTTGAATTGAAAGAGATCAATAATATTAACATCATATCAAAAAGTTGATTTTTTAACCATTTTGACCATGTAACTCATTTTTGACCCACCTCATGAAATGTCACCACTTACAATTGTTACAAGCAGAATCACATACATAGGAGAAAAAAAAAGTTATAGGTAAGTTCTCATGCAGTCACTGAAAATAGTCTTCGAAAAGGAGAGCCTTGAGAGTACGCTTGAACTGACTAGTAGTCATTATTGGAGCCGCGTTCCTGATTATTGAAGGCAGATTGTTCCAGAGTTTGTCCATAGAAATTAGTTCTTGGACGCTGCGTGGGAAATCCGAAAGAGACTTGAGATGAGGATCTGAGAGTACGAGCTGGTTTATAGCGGCTGAGCAAATTAGCAAGATATGCAGGCGAGTGATCGTTGAAAGATTTGAACACCAGAAGGAGGATCTTATATTCAATGAGCTTAGATATAGGCAGCCAATGGAGATCTTGTAACACTGGAGTGATGTGATCTCTGCGTTTAGTCAGCGTGACAAGACGGGCTGACGCGTTCTGTAGTCTTTGGAGTTTTAGAAGGTCGTTGTCAGGAAGGCCCACAAGGAGAGAATTACAGCAGACAAGCCGTGAGGTAATGAAAGCGTGTACTAGGTATTTTCTAATTTTTGCCAAGCTTATAGATAAAAGCCCAGCCACTGCGACCATGGACAAACGTTGCTTATGTGGGTCTTAAGCAAGAGATGGCTATCCAAAGTGACACCGAGATTGCGGGCTTCAGGGCTTGGATTGATATTTGTATCACCGATCTTTAAAGGTGGAAGTTGTTTACAGTCAACAAAGCGAGAATGGAAATGTAATATATCAGTCTTATTGTCATTGAGTTGGAGTTTGTTGTTCAAAGCCCAAGCTTTAATATCACGAATACAACCTTCCAAGCGTCCGATCACAGACTCTCCTTTAGAGGGGTTGAAGATAGCATACACTTGGGTGTCATCAGCATGTTCTACATGTTGCAACTTATGACGCGAAATAATAACACTTATCTGAGCAGTATACAGTGTAAATAAACGTGCACCACATACAGATCCTTGAGGAACGCCCCAGTCGATCTTATGTGCTCTGATTCAATGTCATCAATTACAACAGACTGTGAACGGTCATGAAGGTACGACGAGAACCAATTAAGAGCGGTGCCAGTTATACCATAGCGATGTTTTAGTCTGTGAAGCAGAATTTTGTGGTCGATAGTATCGAAAGCAGCGCTTAAGTCCAAGAGGACAAGCACTGCCTCTTGGTGTTGATCAATAGCTTGAAGGACATCATTTAGAACTTTGAGTAATGCAGTCTCTGTGGAGTGACCAGCACGATAAGCTGATTGAGTGCATGTATAAAGATTATGCGTAGTCAAATAATCATAACACATATCTTTCTAAAAGTTTGAAAAGAAAACATAGAAGCGAGACGGGACAATAGTTTTTATGCATTTCTTTGTCAAGAGACTTTTTCTTGATAAGTGGCGTCACTTTGGCGACCTTGAAGCACTGCGGTACCTCTCCCGAAGTGAGAGAAAGATTGATGATAGTAGTGATAATCGGGACAAGAGAGTCCACACATTTCTTCAGGAGGGGAGTAGGTATTGGATCCATCGAGCAGCTTTTGACATGAGATAGCATGATTTGCTTGCGCACCTCTTACTCAGACATAGGCTGAAATTTGTCAAGAAGACTGGCACAGATATATCAGAGTGGTCACTCGTGTCAAGGTTGCTACATATTTTGCGAATTGTGTCATCAAAAAAATCAACAAGTTCATTTGCGAGGTGTGTTGGAGATTGAGCAGTTGGAAGGACACGATCGCGATCGAGCAGCTTTTGACAGGAGATAGCATGATTTGCTTGCGTACCTCTTCCTCAGACATAGGCTGAAATGTGTCAAAAAGACTGGCACAGTTCTCAGAAATGGGAACAGATATATCAGAGTGGTCACTTGTGTCAAGGTTGCTACATATTTTGCGAATTTTGTCATCAAAAAAATCAACAAGTTCATTTGCGAGGTGTGTTCGAGATTGGGCAGTTGGAAGGACACGATCGCGATCAGGGTTGGTGAGAATAAACAATTCTTAAGAGTTGTTTACTATCACTTTCACATATTCTGTCATTATGAAAGCTACGTTTTGCATTAAAAGCCCGTCTATATGATTTATAAACAAGCATCACTGAAATTCTGCCGGTCAATTTCAATTTTAGATTTTCGATACCTTCTCTCAAGACGGCACTTATTTCTCTTACTACTACGAAGACTATCAGAGTACCAAGGTCAATTTGGTCTTGTGAAACCCGATCTTTCAGTAACAGGAGCGTGGATGTTAAGGAGATCACGAAGGATAGTGTTATACTGATTTGTAAGGTTCTCAACATTGGATTCAGGATTTGTATACAACTCTGATGATTCAATATCACTTTTGAAATTATCAATATTGATTTCGCGTATTTTCATATAGCAAAGTCTCTGTTTGGTTGTAGAAGGACGAGTAGTTAATGGTGCATAGCACGCCATAGTGATCTGAAGGCAAACTTAACTGCGTATTTATATTGCTGACAGAACGGGAGTCTTTGGGAGAAATGTATGTAATGAGTGATGTGTTGGAACAGTGACATGTTGTTGTAGTCCAGCTTCATCAATCAGTTCTTTAAATACACGGGAATCACTATCAGAGTTATCATCAACATGATAATTAAAATCTCCTGTGATGACAATAGTGTGCGTATATTGTTCTTCGTATCAAAATATTCGTACAAGTACTCTGCAAATTTATTGCACTGATAAGAATGAATAATTAAGACTAAAAATAGACAGAAGAAATCGAATCAAATTAAATGTCTACGAACCTGCAATTAACCAGAAAAAGGACTAACTGCCGAATCCCCATATTAGAGTCCATATCCAAATGTCCAAATAACTATTAATTAACTGTTATTTTTACTTGGTTTTCACTATAAATCTTTTGTTGTAATGAAATCCAAAGTAAACCGTTGGTCTTGAGATTATGATGCTCCAATAGCTTGAATACTAAAACATGAAATGATCAGAGGCCACAAGATTCTTGCCCACCCATTCCACTCTCATCCTCCCAGTCGTTGTGGAGTTTGATAATTGGACAAAGATCGGGTGACTTGAAAAATGGTCAGCCAATCAAATCATACGAAAGTGACATAAACAACGCTGTAATATGATATTTGACGCGTTACAGCAAAAAGTACATTATCGGAATTACAAATGTCTAATTAACAAACTCTTAAAAACTAATCAATAATCAATATTTTAAGAGAGGGCAATAGAACTAATTACCACATCGTAATTTTGTTCCATTGTTATTTCACCCAGGAACCTAAATAATGGCTTCAAATAGAACTAATTACCACATCGTACCTTTGTTCCATTGTTATTTCACCCAGGAACCTAAATGATGGCTTCAATTTACTCTCCTTTCTTCAAAATAATATTGATTATTAGTTGGTATTAACAATTTGTTAATCAGACACTTCTAAGTTCAACTTAAGGTACCGTAAACTGGGGTGACTTTAAACGCCGGGGTGACTTTGAACACTTTGAGTTGATCAAATTAATCAGCCATTATCTCACTTATCCTTGATGATATATTTTTTTCAAATTAATGATTGAAAAGGGGATACTATACCCAATGTTACATCTTAGAGACACTACCGTAGGTGTTGCCAGCTGTTCGTTATAGCCTTATAAACGTGTTGCCAAATTTATAGCAATTTTCATAGGTGGGAAAAATCTCAATGGTTACCATGGTAACAATAATCCAATGAAATTAAAATTAATATGGTTGGATCAGAAATATAATAGTTTACAATAATTAATGTAAATAATTTTGTAAATGTCTTTCTTTTTCTATATATTAAGAAAAAACGATCCCGGGGTGACTGAACGCCTATATCTCCCATATAAACGCATGTACTAGCTGGGCAACCAGCACACTTCATTGTTGCTTACAGATTTTCAAGTCTAGGACACTGTGTTTGCATTAATTTATCACCCATTTTTGATTTTTTATGATCAAAACAATTGTATTTCTGTGGGATAATGACATTTTCTAGTTCTAGGACTGTGTTTATCTCACTTTATTCCAGGAAAAATGTGACCCGTTCAAAGTCACCCCATGCCGGGGTGACTTTGAACGGTACTTAAAAATTTAAAAATATATATCTTGCATAACAGCTAGTTCTATAAAAATGTAACATGAGAAAGACCATGCCCCAGGAGGTATTTTGAAAGCCAAATATCAGAAACTTTTCTATGTTGAAAATAGAAAAAATGGCAAAAGCTGAAAAAAGCATTCAAAGTCACCCCGGTTTACGGTACCTTTTGCTGTAACACGTCACAAAATTATACACTTTCGCCTAAATGATTAATTTGCTTCCTATTTGAGCTACGGTATAAGCCCTCACGACTGTAAAACAAGTAGTGGAAAAGAGAATTATTGAAGTATTGGCATTTTGATTCATGTTTATTTTGCCATTTTTTTATGCATAAAGGAGTTTAGCAAAAACGGAACACAAATCATTAAATTAAGAGAAGAAAGGCGTAGCCACATTGCTATTTATAAAACAAAATAAGAGAGTGAATTAAATGAAGGAAAAATAGAACGAAACGCTTAATACGTACCTGAAATTAACCAAACAAGGAATACGGGCAACTTTAGTGAATTCATGCTTTTGGAGTGCGTATATTCCGGTGGTATAATCGTTTGACTCTCCAATTTACTTATTGTTTTAAAGTTTTTCTGATAGATTGGAGCAGGATTGCACGAGACTGTAGATACCGTTACTTTGGAGGAAATAATAATTCGCTAGCATGTTCCCGGGTGAAGGTTTCTACTATTCTATGAAAATAATCTAGTTCTCTACAATTATCATTTATTTGCAATGACGCGTGTTCAAATACCATTCAAAAAGAACTAATATTAGTTGCCTCTTAAGCTAAATTAGAAAATATGAAATGTTTTTTTTCACATGAGATCACCCACCATTTCTTTAATTTGCGTATTCTAGTCATTGCGGTATAGCTAAGATCAATGATTCACCAGAATCGTTCAGTTTATAATATCCAGAGGTTCTAAAAAGAAATGGATACAAATATATTTCCACCTCTGAGGGCCGCCATTTTGAATATGGCTACCTCAATCCCTATATTTTATAACAATATATCCTATTAGTCGAGTATGTACAGGGGGGTTCCCGGCCAAACCAACTTTTTTAGCTTCATTTGATGGTCCTAAAACACATTTGAGATGTTAACAAAATTAATTTCCTGATGCACTCGCGATATTCAAGATGGCGTCCAAAATGGCCACCAAAATGCTATATTTTTATTATTTTAGTTTTAAAACAACTCATAAACCACTTTATGTCAAGTTTTTTTTTACAGGGAAACTGCTTTTAGAGCTGTAAGAAAAACATTTTGCTTAAAATAAGATCATATGCATGTTTCAAATTCAAAATGGCCGCCACGATGGCCGCCAAAATAGCATATTTGAACTGCAATTGACAAAAATATCCTTTGAAATCCTAATTATCATAAATAATCAACAGTAAATGACATTTAGGGCTACAACAAGATAATTTGATTTGCTTTGATCCACTTTTGTGCATGAAAAGGTATTTTGGCGGCCATTTTAGATCCCATTAAGGGTGCCATCTTTTGATTTTAAACATGTTCAACAGCCTAATGTTGGGACAGATATATCTGCAGTAACTCCTAAAAACACTTTCTATTAATTATTTTGAACCAATACGGGTGCTTGATGCTGTTTTTAAGTCATTTTCACCCATTTTAACGCACTAAAACATATTTTGACGACCATTTTGTATCTCTGTATTGGCGCCATTTTGAATTTTAAACATGTTAACATCATAATTATGGGTTAAATGATCTTGTTGTAGGCCTAAATGTCATTTACTGTTGATTATTTATGATAATTAGGATTTCAAAGGATATTTTTGTCAATTGCAGTTCAAATATGCTATTTTGGCGGCCATCTTGGCGGCCATTTTGAATTTGAAACTTGCATATTATCTTATTTTAAGTCAAATGTGTTTCTTACAGCCCCAAAAGCATTTTCCCTGGGAAAAATATTGACATAGAGTGGGTTTTGAGTTGTTTTAAAACTAAAATATTGAAAATATATTTTGGCGGCCATTTTGGACGCCATCTTGAATATCGCAAGTGCATCTTGAAATTAATTTTGTCAACATCTCAAATGTGTATTAGGACCATCAAACAAAGCTAAAAAAGTTGGTTTGGTAGAGTCCTGGGGAGGGGGTTGCCCTGTAGATACTCGACTAATAGGAGATATGGGTAAAAATATTGGGATTAATGTTACTCTGCTCGAATCTGAGTAGGTTATCATACCATCTTGGGCAAATTCGCCATAGGGCCAACTTGCCCCGTGTGGTAGTGGGCGAACCCGCCCATAGTCCCAGTTTTGACTTATCCTCGTTGGATGAGGGGAGCGTGGCCGAGCGGTTAGAGCACGGGTCTCGTAATACAGAGATTGTGGGTTCGAGCCCCGCGCCGGGCGGTTTTCGTCTCCTTGTTTCCTTGGGCAAGAAACTTTACTCTACTTACTCCGTGGTCGGACAGTCACGTAAAGACGTGGGTCCCCTGTGCGAATGCTCCTTCATGGGGCGCTGCATACAGTGTATACCTGGTGAGTCTATACCAACAAAACAAAGAATAAAGAGGATTTGATCTCATGATATGTTGGATATGTACCTCGTGTACCCCGTAATCAAATAATAATAACTTGAACCAGCGACGCAATGTTTTGACACTAGTACAAAATTACTACTAAGGTAAATCGAAAACTCGTTTATTAATAACTCAAAGAAAGAGCTGAGTTCGGTCTTGTAAATTTTATGGTAAATTTGATGCTTTATGCGTAACCAAAAATCACCAGTTACATAATTCTCCCAAGGTCACGTGAGCAGAAACACGAGGTGGAACAACCCGCCCCGAGGGCCAACTTGCCCCACCTCCCCCTATACATATTGTTAGCAACGAAATTTTCGGTGCCACAAGTATTTGTTATTTTATAATCTGATATATAATTCCGATTAATTTTCTAATAATAACGGAGGCTTGGTGATTAAAAATCATTACACACTGTGACACATTTGTATTTTGTTTGATGTCAAATGTTTGGTGGTTTAAAGCACCAAGCATCCATTATTGATTAGAAGAATAATTTTTTCTAATAACAAAGTGTAGTTGTACAAAGTATTTGGTAGCTCAGAAAGAACTTAAACTAACCCATCTAAATAATATTTTACGTGGGTGATGTTATCAACGATTTTACACATTAGTTAAGCCTGGAATTTTTTCTTAATGTGAACAAAATGTAATGTTTAGGTGTACTTACGTGAATTTTTTCTCTCGTAAAATGACTGCATATTTATTGTTTACCGTTAGAAGATTACAATAAATGAATTTCACGGTAGGTAGCACCTGACTACAAATCGTAAATCGTGTGTAATGGTTTTACAAAATTGTCAAATCGCTGCTTCCAAATGATTTGTAAATATGAACAGACCTCACGATAGGCTTAAAAAAGTTTCCATCTCTAAAATTAATATTCAATTTGTAATCAGTTAAGCATTAGTTTATTGATAAATGATAAATTACATGACAGTGAATATTAAATGTGTCTTTAATTATTAATTGACTAACTGAAGGAAGCAGGGCTAATAATTGTATTTACTCAAAATGATTAATATAATTCATGATTTGTCATCGCAACACAAAGTAATGGTAAATATCTATCAAAAATCAGTAACTTAATTCGTCATTCAGTTAGTCCTGCGTCATTCAGTTCGTCAATTGACTAATTAAAGAGGCATTTGATATTTACTAATTAGTCATGTAATTAATCATTTATCAATTAACCAATAATTAACAAATTACAACTTGAATATTGAGAGATGGAAACTATTTTTTAAAACACCAAAAATAGCTTTTCAAAGACATTTACAGCATTTTTTCATGAATTTTGAAAAAAAAAACACTCTACATAAATAATTTCTAGTCAAATAAGACATTTTTTTTTTGACTAATTAACGTTTTCAGAGTAATTGTCTCTGTTGAACCGTTTATTTGACATAAACGGCGAGCAGAGGCATACTATTTGAAAATCAATTTAAAATATAAACAATTTTAATTTCAAAATATCTAATAAGTAAAATATCCATAATGATTACATTTTAAATGTGGTATTTTTTGAATGTGTTAAAGAATACGCTAAAAAGGTAGGACAATTGAAAGACTATTGAAGCTGATAAATCGATCTCACCATAAGACCGTGAACTTAATGATGCATTTCGAGAGAAAATAACTGTATGCGTTTAGAGTGGGTGGTCAGTTTTCAATAATAATTGGTGATTATCAAAAAGGGTCAAAGGTTTAATTTTAAACCAATATTTCTAACACCATATATTTGTGTATTTTTTTTTTACACACAAATGAAAAATTTCATTACATCGGCCATAGTCAACGCGTTCCTTGTGGTACCATCCCTTTCTACAGAGTTATACCGATGGTGTATAAAATATACTGCATTCTAGATGTATGGCATCCTTTGGTGAAACTTAAGCCATGGGCTCTTCCTGTATGTCTACTATGCTGGAATCGCCTTTCAAAATTAATGGTAGATTCCCTTTACTCCTTTTTTCATATGTCCGTGTTTATTGTTTGACCTTACAATGAATAATAATGCAAGTGAAAAAAGCGAGGTATTTAACAATGATACAATGTGAACCGTAAACGCGATATTTACCTGATGGTGTTTAAAATGCATACAAGTACTTTCGAACTCATAGCTCTAATGAGTTTGATATTTGTTTTTAAACGTAAAACGCTGTCCTCAGGTTCGGATCTAATTCTATAAGTCTATTTGATATAAATATTAAGGTTACCAATTTAATTCGCTGACTTCATGACTGCATAATAATCGTCGATAATATCAAACTAGAATCAGTGTTTCTAATTCTCCATCTCGTCTCACTTCGCTGCCCAGAACGTTATTTTAGATAACAGCTCTAGACCTCATTCTTAAAAATAACGGTCAGGGCAACGAAGTTTAAACAAAAGAAACACAATGAATAATTTATGAATAGAAAAGGGCTAGACGTGTATTACAAGATATTCTATATTTGTGTACCGTCGCGGCAAAAGGATGCAGTTGTCGGGTCCTACATGTTGCTCATTGTAGCATATCTGATGTATAATACTATCATATATCTGATGTATACTTCAGTATACATCAGGTATGCTACAATGAGCAACATGTAGGAGCCGACAACTGCATCCTTTTGCCGCGGCGGAACACATTTATGAATCAGGAGAGAAAGAGTTGGCACCCTGCCTTAAAATGCATCATAAATTCATCATTTTTGTAGCTAAGATCGTATTTTAATACATATCAATGGAAAATTAGTTAATATATAGTGTAGTTAGTTGTAGAGATACCGATTACTGTTTTCTCTTCATCGGAATAATAAGGTAATGAGCATGTTGTGTTCCTTTAAAGTTTCAATTCAAGTAAATGATAGGAAATGTCAAATAAATGTACATATTTTTAAGACAATCGACAGAAATATATAGGGCTTTCTGAAGTTTGGACGCGTTTATCTCAGTAACACGTTTTACTCCCTGATAACCATTGACGGAGCATAACTTGACTTCTGAAAATCGTATCCTGTTAATTAAGGTTACATTCTTATAGTCCTTAAGGCATTATCTTTGCAAATAATCAAAGAATTGAAAATGACAAGAGGTTGCATTAACGGCTGTTTTGGAATGGATGGTCACAAATGGAATCTAAAAGTTAATAAAAGAACTAAATATTTGATGATAAAAGATTAATTGCAATTTACACGATCTTTCAGATTTCTGAAAAAAAAAACCCTTCATTATTAGTTAGGTTGATCATTTTCTACAATCGCTTTTAGGGACTCCTAGAGTAACATGTGCTAAAACCCAACAGATTTAACACTTTTGGTCAAGGGGAGATCCATATAGACCTAACATTTGGTTTCTGCGCGTAAGCACAAAAACGCGATTCTATTTTTCTTCGCGCCTCTATGTATTTGTCTAACTTTACCATACCCTTTACTTGGTGGCAAACAAATTCAAATCGACCCAACACTTCCCATACTAATTAGCATAAATACACATTTTCGAGGGCGCTCTTCAAATTTAGTTTGCCCATAAAATCGTAACCGAACAACGTTTTTCAAATTTTATTGCAGGAATGTATTTTTACTTACCTACTGCAAATATGAGCCAAATGTTATTGAAAGTGAGTTTTTGGCGGGAAAATTTTGACTCGACACGGCAAAATTTGTTTTGGCCGCCTATTTAAACGGTTTGTCCGATTTTCAAAATGTTTTCTTTATTATAGTTCTTTGAGGTACTTTCCTTGTGACCAGAGTTTCAAAGTAAAATTCCTTCGTAAAATTGAACTTTCAAGGTTGGGTCCATATGGGCCCTCCCCTCCTTGACCACTAACATGTAGAAGACCTTGACCACTTAACCCTCGCCTTCCTAAGCGTTTTTCTGTAACACGTCTTCCTGAGGGGGGAGGGGGGGGGGGAGATTACCACCCCTCTCTGATTTTGAACTTGGGACCCCAAAAGTTATATTGTTTGATACTATAGTATAGGGTAAGGTCTCTTCTTTCCATTGATACCAAGATCATGAAAATCTGTCGAGGCGTTAAATAATTATGACGTCACAAAATATGTTCGTTCCGAAAAAAAAAATCGACTTTTGGCAAAATTGGCCACTTTTTCAAAACATCATTATAAAAGTTCTAAATGTCCGATTTTTGTCAGGTTTTTTGCTAATTAATGAAGAAATCAACTATTCTAACATGTTCTGTAAGTTTCAAGTCAATTTTTTTTCAAAATGGCAATTTTCCGTGGTGGCAACCACCCTCCCTACCCGCCGACTTTGACGGCCTACCATAACCCTACCTTAGGTGGTACCCCCGATTTTTTTTTGTCAAAATGACCGCAAAGGATGTAAAAATTATTACCAAAATGCCCGGGGTCACTTTGTTTTGCGTTTTGGTGCAATTGGCGATAATCCGTTAGAAGGGTGGTAACCCCCCTCCCCCCTCCCCCTTAGGGAGTCGAGGGTTAAGTGTTAAAATGTGTCTCCCTGGAACCCCTTCCCCGTGAATACGTCATTAAACCCCTGTCATTACTGTTTACACCAATGTAGCAGGAATGTAATAGGCTAACAACTTTCACGCAACATTAGTTTCACGCTTTACTCCGTTATGGTCTATGGAATGCGGACTACCATTTCAGGGGGACTATGATTCCTTTCACACCGGTAACCATATCTACTAGCAACGCATCTGAACACAAGTGTAAGCTTTCAGAGACTCCCAGTAATGTCACAAATTTTTATTAATATCTATATTGTTACCGGTAATAGCCTTATTAATTTCATACTTATGAATTTGCCTAATTAAAAGAATCAAGAGCAATTGTTTATAAAACAATATAACAGCATCAATAACGCATTCGGTTATACAAAATAGTATTTAATTAGCTTAAGTGTATAAAATGTTTTATATAGAATCCCGTTAATGCACAAAGAGAGTCCATTTGGATTCTGCATTTCGATCGCTTTAAAAACAATGTTCTCCACATTACAGCATGCCAACTCTATACAATTCATATGAAATAAATATGATAAAAATCCGACATTCCGTTTTAAAATGGCGGCCAGATGTCTAACTCATGTCAAATTGTCATTTTTGTTTAAATTTTCCATCCAAAAATATTAAATCTGATTTCCCAAAGGAATTTTTTTAATGAAATTTGGCTCATAAAAGCAGACTTAACATGGTTCGTTTTTATGGAAAAAACAAAATTGAACAGCGCCATTATTTAACCAGTTTATATATATAATTGATATCTCCTATTGTTTTAAATTAACCCTCGTCTTCCTAAGCCTTCAGCTTGAACAGTACAGCACACCGTGGATTGCAGAATTTCACGTACACTATTACGTTGATACTAATCACTTAATTGATATCTCCTATTGTTTT